>SJXQ01004866.1:69545-83344 GCA_006408695.1 Aepyceros melampus | reverse complement strand
GGTGGAACTCTGGCTAAAGTTCAGGAACGCCAATGTACCACCCTGTGGTCCAGCCTGGGGACAGAGTTGTGATTAGTGGGTTCTCACGATACGGAAATGGAGCTCCAGACTGCCTGGGTCAAAGATTAGCTCTGTCGTTTACTTAGAGGAGTGACCCTGGGCAAGTCACTTCACTGCAGCACGTCTCAGTTTCCTCATCTAATAATACCCATCTCCTAGGCTGTGTAAGTGAAAAAGTGTCAATACAGATAAACCACTTAGAACAGTGTATGTAACAGATACTAGCTTTTATTTGTGTCATGAATTGAGTTTGAGGTCCACTGGTGTTATCTTTTTATTGTTTGTTTCTTTTAGAAAATCAAGTTTTGAAAGATTTTTTTTTTTAATGTATCTGGCTGCACCGCACTTTTAGTTATAGCATGTGGGATCTGGTTCCCTGATCAGGGATTGAACCTGAGGCCCCTGCATTGGGAGCAAGGACTCTTAGCCACTGGACCAGCAGGGAAGTCACCATGGTGTTATGGTTTACAGAGGAAAAAACTGACTCAGTGGGCAAGTAACAAGCTCGAGGTCACGAAGTGAGCTCGCGACCGAGCCAGGATTCAAAGCCTGATCTTCAGGCCCCAGGACTCGGGGGTCTGCCTCCAGCTTGCAAGACCCTGCAAAAGGAAGTAGCGCAGGCAGCCCTGACTCAGTTGCCCTCAAACCCCCAAATGGCCCGATTCATTTGACAAGGCAGAGAAGGGCTTCCTGCTTCCTGTCTCGTCAATCATAGCCTCATTCCTTACACAATACACTCTGTAGTGACAGCGTTTGGTATTAAGATCTTTAGCAATTAGCTAAACTGGCTATCTTGTTCCCTGAACGTGTACTTGGCACAGAAGCTGATTCCCTTTCCCAGGTATGGGGGGGTGGGGGTGGGGAATCCCTGTGGAGAGATGTCTCAGGGGCGCCTTCTACTGAGGGAAAATGGCAATGGACGTGGAAACGGGGGTTTCTCAGACATCTTTGTGTGTTCTCAGCTTGAAAATCTATTTCCTCAAGTTTGAGCCTGTACTCCTCGACTGATACAAAGACTGAACATTTCCCCTCGGACTGTGTAGTTGGCCAGGCTCAAAGATATTCCTTGATAATAATTAGTATTCTCTTAACATGTTTGAGCAGTTAATGTTTTAGCCAAGTGAATTTTCTTATTTTACCTTTACAATAGTAGTAATGCCCCATTTTATGGGTAGAGAAACTGAGCCACAGAGATTTTTTTTGGAGGGGGAGGGTTTTTTTTAATGCTTTAATTATTGGAGTATAACTGCTTTACAATGTTGTGTTGATCTCTGCTGCACAACAAAGGGAATCAACTGTATGAAAATGTACATTCTCTCCCTCTTGAATCTCCTTCCCAGCACCCCATCCACCCCTTTAGGTCTCACAGAGCACCACGTTGAGTTCCCTGTGCTAACAGTGCAAGCCACAGAGATTTTAACTCCCCTGTCCCTACAGACATAAACTTACATCAGTCTGACTCAAAGTTTCTCACATTGACTTAGTTCCATACGATTATGACAGTAAGTGTCATTCCATTTACTTAATTATATAGGTCTCTCTTCTTTTTTCATGGATGTAATACTTCCTCCCAGCCAGACTAAAGGTACCTTGACGTCTACATAAATGTAAGTGACAGTCGCTCAGTCGTGTCCAGCTCTTTGTAATCCCATGGACTATACAGTCCCTGGAATTCTCCAGGCCAGAATACTGGAGTGGGTAGCCGTTCCCTTCTCTAGGGGATCTTCCCAACCCAGGGATCAAACCCAGGTCTCCCGCATTACAGGTGGATCTTGACTGTCTGAGCCACCAGGGAACCCTACCTTGAGGTCTACGATTGTGCTGTTTTTCCCTATTGTCTCAGGGTGTCAAACACAAAATAAGTACTTATTAAAGGTAATTTCAAATTCACTCATCATTTCTCAGCTTTTGATAAGGAATCATAGAGAAGAATTATATTTCCTTGAACACTTCGGCAAATTGTTTTTCTCTAAACATTCAATGGGTTTTTAAAATAACAGCAAAAGATATGGCAATTCACAGTTGGAATGGCAATAAAAAGACAGAATTAGCGAAATGCATTGATAATCTCCAAGCTCTAGAGCCAAGAATTTTAAGTGTACCGTTTTCCCCACACCTCTGACAAGTTATAAATTTCAACTGAATGGCACTTCACATTGTTTTCCCCATTCACCACAGACAAAGCTATTTGCAAGCAAATCTAGTCTTGAATGTTCTAAATATAGTCAGTCTCAGTCTGTATTCTTGGGTTGGTGGAATCCTGCAGACACAAAGGGAGGAACTAAATTCTGCAGATTTTGGAATCTTCAGGCATCCTGGGACCAAGCCCTCCCACCCTTCCAGGATACTGCTGCTGCTGCTGCTGCTAAATCGCTTCAGTCGTGTCCGACTCTGTGCGACCCCAGAGACGGCAGCCCACCAGGCTCCCCTGTCCCTGGGATTCTCCAGGCAAGAACACTGGAGTGGGTTGCCATATCCTTCTCCAATGCATGAAAGTAAAAGTGAGAGTGAAGTCGCTCAGTCGTGTCCAGCTCTTCGTGACCCCATGGACTGCAGCCTACCAGGCTCCTCTGTCCATGGATTTTCCAGGCAAGAGTACTGGAATTGGGTGCCATTGCCTTCTCTGTTTCAGGACACAGATGACTACAATTTTAAAATCTAGTTACAAGAGGCTACAATTCCAGTTTCTCCTCTTTTGTACATTTACCTTTCTTCCCCAGGAGCAGAACAGTGTCAGAAAAAGTGTCAAATTAGTGGTCAGAATATCTTTTTTAAAAATTAATTTATTTTTTATTGAAGGATAATTGTTATACAGAATTTTGCTGTTTTCTGTCAAAGTGAAGTCGCTCAGTTGTGTCCGACTCTGCAATCCCATGGACTGTAGCCTACCAGGCTCCTCCATCCATGGGATTTTCCAGGCAAGAGTACTAGAGTGGGTTGCCATTTCCTTCTCCAGAGGAGCTTCCCAACCCAGAGATCAAACCTGGGTCTCCTGTATTGTAGGCAGACACTTCACCGTCTGAGCCACCAGGGAAGTCCAACCTCAACATGAATCAGCCATAGGTATACATATATCCCCTCCCTATTGAAACTCTCTCCCATCTCCTTCCCCACCCTACTCCTCTAAGCTGATAGGAGCCCCTGTTTGAGTTTCAATGAGCCAAACAGCAAATTCCCCTTGGCTATCTGTTTTACACGTGGTAATGTAAGTTTCCAGGTTACTCTTTCCAAACATCTCACTCTCTCCTCCCCTCTCCCCATGTCCATAAGTCTATTCTCTGTCTGTTTCTCCATTGTTGCCCTGTATAAAATATCTTTTTAAAAATCTTTTAAAATTATGCAATATGCACTCATTCAGAAAATGTACAGCTGAATGACTTATCATCACAAAGTGATCATCCATCTGGGTGAACCCCATCACCCAGATTTTGTGTGAGATGCTAGGAAAGTCATCCACTCTAGTCCTTTGTGCCCCATCCATTAGCAAAAAGGATCTTCTCCACCGTAACATAGCTTTTATCGCAACATTTCACTTCAGCAGTTGCCTGAGCTATAATTTATCAAATTCTATTTTGTTGGATATTTAGGGGGTTGTGGGGATTTTTCTCTGTATTATTAACTCTTCAACAAATAGCTTATCCTCATTCTTACTGATATCCATATGGATTGCTTAGTAAAAAATTTCTAGAAGTGGAATTGCCAGGTCAACAGGAATGGCTTGAGTTTTAGAGCCTTTGCAAGACACATAATTAACCTGAAGAAGAAAAATGATTGTGTCAAAGAAACTTGGGCAGCAAAAGACAAGTAAATAGGAAGATTTTGCTCTGGGGCATAGGCAACCAGGAGGAAACCGTGCAAGCACAGAATGGGCTACTTGGGAGGCTAAAAGATGTCCTCGGAAAAATTGCAACTTGCCATTTTCAAAAAGTGTAGTTTAGTTCAAACGCAGGAACTTCCTCCAAGAGGATGTGAGACAGCTAATAAGAAGAGAACCAGCGTCAGGAAGTCCTAAGCCATTCCTGGTAGAGCACCAAGGCAACAGACGAGTTACAAAATAGTTTTTCAAAAGCACTCAACACCCCTGCTCAGGGTGAAAAAATCTCTTTTAAAGTTCGTCCAAGCTTTGGCCACTAGAGGGCACTAACAATTCATATTTCCAGGCAGTATCAGCCCCGCTGGAATTGGAGTTGAATTGTCCAGTTAGTTCCCTTCCATCCTCTCTCTCTGATAGGCAATAGCCTGGAGCTTCCAGGATCCTTGCTGGGTGGGGTCCTCCATCCTCCAAACCTTGAGAACTTGAATATTCTGTGAAACAGCTGGTAACTTGAACCTTGCAAGAAAGCCGATGGGCATCGGAGAGAAAAATACAGGCTATGATTACAATATATTTAACTTCCTAATTATTTTTTTCCACTTCCAATGAGTAAGATGTATCACCGAGCGACAGGCCACTCATTAATTTCCTCTTCCTGCTTCAATTTGGCTTCTGATGAAGCATCCTGAGTTTTTAATTTCCCTCATGTCGAAGGAATTTAATAACACAACGGCCCAACATGGAGGCAAAATGTCATAGCGCCTGTAAGTGGAACAGTCCATAATTTTTCATAATTAATATGAAGCAGCTGCCAGTGTTTAGGAGACAGTGATGATGCTCAGGGTCTTAGATTCTGAAAAGAAACCACAAGTCCCCAGCCTAACAGGAGCTGAGAGATGGGTGGTGCTTGGCAAAGGATTAGAGACAGTTGGGTCCTTTCTGAGTCCCCTGAAAGCAGCCTTACTAATTGCCACTCTTAAGACCCTAGTCCTGGGTCTCTCGTCAAGTTGCACTTCCCTTCTCCTAGGAAGACACCACATCCTCCGAGGTATATCCTACATTAAACAGAGTAGAGCCTCTCTGAACAGAGTATAGGTTTCAAACAGAATCTATCTCCTGAGTGAGGGGATGAAATCAATCATCAGCTTTAAATTGCTTTTTGCTTTTCATATTTGTATGTGTGTGTCTGTGTCTGTCTGTATTTTGGCCACACGGCTTACAGGATCTTAGTTCCCCAACCAGTGACCCAGCCTGGGGCTCCAGTGATGGACGCACCAAAACCTAACCACTAGACTGCCAGGGAAGTCCCTAAATTGCTTTTTAGCTTTCTTTCTTTTTACTTTTTTTTTTACATGCTTTTTCAGTGTAATTATTTACCATAAAAAAATTGAGATATATTTGACATATAAAATTGTCTTCATGTCAGCCATACAACACAATGATTTGATGAATGTATCTATTGCAAACTGATCACCAGAGTTTTAATCAATATCCATCATCTCACACCATTACAATTTTTTTTTTCTTGTGATGAGTAACTTTTAGGATGTTTTCTTAGAAGCTCCCAAGTATACAATATGCATTCACTGCAGTCACCAGCATATACATGACATCCTCAGGACTGGTTTTGCTTGCAACTTTCTGATACCTGCATGAATTTTGTCCGGTGCCCAGTCTGCTCCTCTGGTGACCATCAGCCTGTTCTCTGAATCTATGGATTTGATTTGGGAGCTTTCTCTCTCTCTCTCTTTTAACTTCCACATATAAATGAGACCATCCATCCATTGTCTTTCTCTGTCTGACTTCTTTCACTTAGCAAAGTGCCCTCGAGTTCCAACTGTGTCATCACAAATGGCACAATTTCCTTCTAGCTTTTTGTTTTCTTTCTTGGAAAAGTGCCTGAGACTCCCCTGGCGGTCCAGTGATTAAGACTTCAGCTTCCAAAGCAGGGGACAGAGGTTTCTGTCCCTGCTCCGAGAGCAAAGAATCCCACATGCCTCAAGACCAAAAATCCAAAAGGTTAAAACAGAAGCAATACTGTAACAAATTCAATAAAGACTTTAAAAATGGCCCCAAAAAAAAAAAAAAAAAAAAAGAATGAAAAGGTATAGTTTGGCAGGGAAATGGATACATGTATATGGATGGCTGAGTGCCTTCACTGTTCACTTGAAACTATCACAGCATGGTTTGTTAATCATCTATACTCCAATAAAAAGTAAAAAAAAAAAAAAGATGCGTGGAATTCTACTGTTTTCTCCAAAAGTGAACCTAAATAAAGGTGCAAAGAAAGGTGTTTGAGGCAAGATTTGGAAAATCGGGGTGTACAACCTTTTAAAAGCCTCTTTTCTTAGCAAACAAAATAGCTGCCTAGAAAGAGGCTGTTTCTTCTGCCCCTTGGCTGCAAAGTCATATGTCTTTCTTTTAATGGTCTCCTCATTTATCCTCAAGGAGCTTCTGCTCCCCTGAGGTTGAGTCTCTTTGGTTATCAGCAGACCACAGGGGCCTGATAACTTTGGGCGGGGAACACTTAGTTTGAATGGGAGGCACCCATCTTCCCAACTTTCCATTGTGGAAGAAGAAAATGCCTTGGCCAAGATAAATGACTCCGATTTTAATTCAGACCCGACATCCATCTTGGCAAAAACTAAAACTCGTTTGGGGAGATTAAAAACGTGGCACAGAGGTTAGACAGTCATTCCCACAAAGGGAATTCTGGGCAAAGATAAGCCTGGTTCTTTGGAGTGTGCGATGTTTTGACGGCGAATACTTTGTTTTTCTTTACATCCTTTTCTTTCTTACAAGACATTTCTCCTCTAGGTCTTCCTTTTCTTGTTTGAATGTTTATCCATGGAAAAGGCCTGGTTGTTTGAATCAATAACAAATCTCTCCTGTTGCTCTTGGCTGGAAACTTCTGAGAGAGAGCTTGATAGAGATTTTCTTCAGGAAGTAAGCAGGGGGGCTTTCCTGGTGTTGTCGTGTGAGTCGCTCAGTCGGTTTGCAGCCTCACGGACTGGAGCACACCAGTCTCCTCTGTCCATGCGATTTCCCAGGCATACAGTATTCCCAAGAATACTGGAGTGGGTTTTCATTTTCTTTTACAGGGGATCCCTCCCACCCTGGGACTGAACTCGCTTCTCCTGCACTGCTGGTAGATTCTTTATCATCTGAGCCAGCAGGGAAGCCCTGCTCAGTAGGAAGGAATCGGCCTGCCAATACAAGAGACACGGGTTCGATCCCTAGTCCGGGAAGATCCCACATGCCTCGGAGTAACTCAGCCCGTGGGCCACAACTACCGAGCTTGCGCTCTAGAGCCTGGGAACCGCGACTGCTGAGGCCGCTCGTCTAGAGGCTGTGCTCTGCAGCCGGAGAAGCCACCGCAAGGAGAAGCCTGTGCCCTTCACCTAGAGAGTAGCCCCCACTCACCGCAACTAGAGAAAGTCCACACACAGCAACGAAGACCCAGCAGAGGCAAACATAGCATGAATAAATACAATTATTTATTTTTTTAAGAAAAAGAAAGCAAGCGCGGAAATTTTGAAGTGGCCAGGCGGTGCCTGGAGACCCCATTAGAGCACAAAGAGAAAGAAACACATTTAATCAAAGAGCCTGGGCCTGCGCCCCCTCCCCTTCTCCCCCCACCAGTGTTTTGAATCGGCTGAGTGTTGGGTCAGTGTTAGTTCCTAGCTTGTGGTTTGTCGGAGGAGTTCAAAGCCACCGTCTGATATTTGTATGTAGTGTCATTCATTGGAATGTCTTGATCATGTCTCTCAGACACACACTCTGCTATGAGGCACAGGTCAAGGAGGGAGTCCAGAAAAATCAAAGGCTGCCCAGATTCTTCGGGAGAACTTTGCCCAGAAGATTGGGCTTCGCGGCTGCTGAGCAGAGCAAGCCATCTTTGCGGTGCTGGCTCCCCTCCCACTCTTTTCTTGGAAGCATGTGTGCAGTTAGAGTTTCCAAGAAAACTGGCCTTAGAGACTCAGAAGCCGATAATCAACACTTTCGACAGAGAAGTTCCCAAGTCACGGGCTACAGAGAGTCTGGATTTAAACTTACAATTTTGTGTGTGTTCAGTGGCTGACACCTAGAACTGAATGCCCACGAGGGTCCACAGGGACCCTGGTAAAAATGACCTAAGGAAAGGCTCTTAAAATTTCTTAGGGAGTCAGGGAGATGTTCCATTAAAGGTAGGCAGACAGACCTGAGATGCTGGCATAGAATCAGGACAGCCACAGTGACTTGTCCGAGGGTGCTTCGTACTTGCTCGTGGTGATGGTGGTGCTGATGACGGAAATGGTGGGAGTGGTACCCACGGTGATGCTGGTGGCAACGGTGGTGGTGTACGGGGTGCTGGTGACAGTCGGGGTGTTCATAGTGAGTATGACAAAGGCTGGGGGGACAGAAGTTATGGTGGAGGTGCTGGTGGTGATGATGGTGGTAATGACAGTGGTGGGGATGGAGGTGATGATGGAAGATGGAGACGGGATTCCAAACCTGTATTTTCCTGGCACCCAACTCTTAGTATTACAGCCTATATTTTAGCCAAGGATGTTAGACACAAAAGATGACTCATAGGAGAACACAGAATATTGTGTTGTCAGGCTTTAATTGTTAGTGAATCAAGTTTACTGTATTCAAACAGTAAACTCTTATTGAACCAAATATAGAAAATACCTTGAAGTATAAAAGGGAATTAGGCAATGGCAACCCACTCCAGTACTCTTGCCTGGAAAATCCCATGGGCGGAGGAGCCTGGTAGGCTGCAGTCCATGGGGTCTCGAAGAGTCAGACATGACTGAGCGACCTCACTTTTATTTTCACTTTCATGCATTGGAGAAGGAAATGGCAACCCACTCTAGTGTTCTGGCCTGGAGAATCCCAGGGATGGGGGAGCCTGGTGAGCTGCTGTCTATGGGGTCGCACAGGGTCGGACAAGACTAAAGCGACTTAGCAGCAGCAGTAGCAGCAAGTATACCTGGGAGGTGAGATTTTAGGACAGGTTTATAATACTGTGTTTTACAGGAAGGTTTTGCACATTGATTTTATCTTTGCAGATAGAGGGGAATTTAGGATGCCAATAAACGTTTTTATTTTAAAGCTTTCATAGCCTATGATGTGTATGTAATCACTCTGATGTTGTAGATGCGAAAACTGAGTGTTGAAGTCACTTGCCCCGACAACCTACAGCAAATACATGGCAGAGTCAGGATGGTAACCCAGGTTTGTTTGACTCCCAGATTGTGCTCAGCTCTGATGTTTGATACAGTCTCTGGAGGATGGCCCTTAGCTTTGTCCCGGAAATACTGTCCCCAGGCATGATACATCAAGAAGCCTTAAAAGTGGTCCTCTGATGGGTTGTAAAATTCAGTCTTCTTGTCCCAAAGCAGATGTTGCTTTATCAACATCCTAGTGAACCTGGGGTCAAGTGTTATGGAATCATAGGCACTTAAGAATTGTACGAATTCATGGCAGTCTTCTATTCCAAACTCTCCCTGGTGCAAGAATCTCAGACAGATGGTCCCCACTTAGGTCTTGAGTATTGCCTTCTTTGGGAGCTTTTCTTCTCACAGGAAACCCCTCCTTTATGTCTATATTTTAAAGTACTCTAGGGACTTCCCTGGTGATCCAGTGGTTAAGACTTCACACTTCCAATGCAGGGAATCTGGGTTCAATTCCTGGTTGGGAAGCTAAGATCTTGCATGCTCCATGGCACAGCCAAAAGAAATATTCTAGCTTTTAAAATCTCTTGTGTGTGTGTGTGTGTGTTTATCTTCCTTTTTTAATTTTAAAAAAAATTGTTTATTTTAATTGGAGGCTAATTACTGTACAATATTGTATGGTTTTTGCCATACATTGACATAAATCAGCCACGGGTGTACATGTGTTCCCCATTCTGAGTTCCCCTCCCACCTCCCTCCCCATCCCATCCCCCAGGGGCATCCCAGCGCACCAGCCCTGAGCACCCTGCCTCATGCATCGAACCTAGACTGGCAATCTGTTTCACATGTGGTAATATACATGTTTCAGTGCTGTTCTCCCAAATCATCCCACCCTCGCCCTCTCCCACAGAGTCCAAAAGCCTGTTCTATACATCTGTGTCTCTTTCGCTGTCTCGCATATAGGGTTATCATCACCCATCTTTCTAAATTCCACGTATACGCGTTCGTATACTGTATTGGTATTTTTATTTCTGGCTTACTTCACTCTGTATAATCGGCTCAGTTTCATCCACCTCATTGTCTATCACATGTTGAATCTCAGTTGATCCCCCTGCCACTTTCATCAACTATACCAGATGAGGGTCTTTTTTCTTCAACAACACAACTCTCTAAATGTCTGTGGGCTGTCATCTTCTGTCCCCAGGATTAACAGCCACAAACAACACCATCTCTTTGCTCCAGGATCCAAGACCCCTCCATCTTGGTATCCCCCATCCCTCACAAACAGTAGCACCCCAGACCTGAATCCTGCTGGTGCTCCCATCAAGCAGAACCTTGGCTGAGATGCTATTCTATGAATGAAACCTAACACAGGCCTGAGTTATGTTTTAAAACTACTTAGTTCAGTTGTTCAGTTCAGTCGCTGAGTCGTGTCTGACTCTTTGTGACCCCATGGACTGCAGCCCACCAGGATTCCCTGTCCATCACTAACTGCCAGAGTTTACTCAGACTCTTGCCCGTTGAGTCAGTGATGCCATCCAACCATCTATGGGGTTCAATTAAAACTACTTAATTGAGATATAATTTACATACCATGCAGCTCACCCCCACTTAAAGCATGCGATTTAGTGGTTTTCAGTTTATTCACAGGTACATGCAACTATGATAATAATGTGTGCATGCTCAGTTGTGTCCAACTCGTGCGACCCCATGGACTGACGTCCTCCAGGCTTCTCTGTCCAAGGGATTTCCCAGGCAAGAATACTAGGGTGGGTTGCCATGTCCTTCTCCAGGGAATCTCCCCAACTATCATCCCAGTCAATTTTTGAATATTTTATCGACTCAGAAAGAAATACTGGAGCCTTGCCTATCATTCCTTAACCCTGTCTTGAGCATGTTATATGAAGGAATCGTAATAATCTGTGGTCTTTTACATCCAAGTTCTTTCCCTGAGCCTATGGGGCTCGAGGTTCACCCATGCATGTGCCGGTCTTTCATCCCTTTTTACAACTGAATAATACTTCAGTGTGTGCAGAGATGGCCTTCTGTTTATCCATCGGTCGACGAATAGACCTTTGGGTTGTATCCCCCTGAATTGATTGGGCATCACGTATTGTCGGTGGGTTTTAGTAACCCAAATCCCCAGGTCACAGTCACATCAACTGTGATGAAGCCACTTGTCCATCCTATGTTTTGGCATTGGGTTAAAAAAAAAAAAAGTGAGTTGAAAGACATCCTTTGACAGTTTGTCTAAAAATATTTAGGATTCCTTTCTGTAAATAATTTTATTTACTTATTTATTTTTGGTTGTCCTGAGTCTTTGTTGCTGGGGGGGCTTATCTCTAGTTGCAGCGAGCTGGGGCCACTCTCTAGACACGGTGCTCAGGCTTCTTACTGCCATGGTCTCTCTTGTTGCAGAACGTGGGCTCCAGGGCACACGGGCTTCAGTACTTGTGGCGGCTGGGCTCAGTAGTCGTGGCTCCCAGGCTGTAGAGCACAGGCTCAGTACCTGTGCTTCCCAGGCTTAGTTGCTTCACAGCATGGGCGATCTTCCCAGATCGGAGATCAAACCGGTGTCTCCTGCATGGGCAGGAGGAGAATTTTAGGTACTTTTAAAAATCATCCACATTTGAGGTATCCTTTCCAGTTTGATGCCACTTCTGAACAAAGATGTCTTTAGGGTCAATAAAGTAAAGTAAAGTGAAAGTCACTCTAGTCGTGCTGACTCTTTGCAACCCCATGGGCTATCCATGGAATTCTCCAGATCAGAACACTGGAGTGGATTGCCATTCCCTTCTCCAAAGGATCTTCCCAACCCAGGGATCGAACTCAGGTCTCCAACGTTGCTGGCAGATTCTTTATCAGCTGAGCTGCCAGGGAAGACTTTAGAGTCATTATCAGTAATAAAATAGACAAAGACGATTCAAGGACAAAGCTTGACACTGAAATGATGTTTTTCCAAAGTAAATCCCCCCGGGTATCTAATTCTATGAGATGTCAATAGACATCATGAAAAAGGAGGTCATCCACCAGAGGGTATGGACCACTCCAGACTCTTAGTTCATTTCTACCTGGATGACTAAAACATACTGTGTTTCCGAGACAGGGCACTGGGGTCCCATGGATCTAAGGAGATAGGGACATAGGAATCCAGCCAGCTGGTTGCAGGAGGCGGGGTTGAAGGCTGCTTCCCCGTTTCCCAGGGGCATAGTTACAGTAACAACTGCCAGCAGAGAGAAAGCCTTGGGTAGATAGTAGCTTTCTGGAAAGAGGTTCCTTATCGTTTCTGTCTCTGGGTCTTGAGACACATCTTCCATCATCCCACAGAAGCCAATGCCAGGATCCAAGGGGACTTTGGCCCAGTGAAAACTAGAATCATTTTCCACCCAAGTTCGACGTCCTAAGAGTTCTGGGCTAGCGGATGAAGGATGGGTGTGCGTGCCTGTGACGGCGGCTTCTTCTGGCCCCAAACTAACATGCTCACTCACCCCACTTCTCTTTGCTTTGACAGAAGGAAAATTTGACCCAATAGCAGAGAAGCCAACTTGGGGATGGTATTTTCCAGGAGGTCTTTGTTTCATTTGAGGTGTAAATCAGAAGGGATCATACAGGCTCTAAGACCCCCTGGCTAGCTTTAAAAAAAAAATTTTTTTTTTTAAGTTAAAGATCAAAGTTTCAGGACCTTAAGGGAAAGGAATTGGAGGGCAGAATCATGGCCAAGCATGTAGAGACATGTCCATGTGGTTAGAAGGCAGCGAGCTTAATACCATCTTTTCTTTGAATGATTTTTTTTCCCCACACAGACCTCAACTGTCTCCTCATCATTATTTAATAATGGCAGCATTTGGAAAGTCCATTGCAGCAGTTTATAAATCGCTTGCCCATACATGCTCTCTCCTTCTTTTTCGCCCGGTCTTTCCATGTCTCTCTGTCTTTCTATCTTTCTGTCTCTTTCTCTGCATTCAAAGGACATATGGGACCTTTTACAGATGAGCAAACTGAGCCTTGAGAAAGAAGACCCTCACCCGTGCCCCCTAAACCCCCAGCTAGTCAAGTGGCAGAATTGGACTGTGCCTGTGGGATTGGATGCTAGCATTTTCTCTCTGCTCTACCCAGTTTGCTCTCAGGGACAGAATTCTGGAACCTCTAGGCAGTGGGTTGGGATGGGAGAGATCACCTAGTTATTGAGAAAAAGACTCTCAAGGAAGCCTGAGAGTCTCTTTGCCATACTTAATTCTTCATCAAGTGTATCACCATCCTCCCATCTCAAGCCAGCTAGAGACAATGAGATGATTTTCTTTTCTTTGTTTGTCTGACCTGCTTATCTTGCTTGCTTTCAAGTCCGCATCTAAATGTGCCCGTGAAAGGTGATTAGAAGACTTGGGGCATCCTCTGCCATTAGTTAATGCTTGAGAGGGTCTCGGGTCCAGCTCACGGTACACCGTCCCTTGTACCATACATCACCAACTGACAACAGGCTGCCCCCAGCCTTCTTGCTTCCCTCGCCAGCTTCTGCCCACGAATGGGCTGCAGATCGGAGGGGGTTGGAGATGCGTTTAATTTAAAGAGGAGCCCCCCTTTGTGCTGCCAAAGGAAATGGCGTGTCAGTTACGTCAAAAATAGATACTGTTGTGCAGATATATAGATGGGGAGGTGGACGCCGCCCCTGTCATCCATTACCTGGATTGCCTTTAAATGTCAAAACAAATCCTTCTCCGGTCCTTCTCCAAAACTTAAATCATCAAGAGAGACAGGGTCAGCCTCTG
>SJXQ01004866.1:43909-69368 GCA_006408695.1 Aepyceros melampus | reverse complement strand
GCAGTTTGGAATGCTGGAAGCGGGGGGAGGGGAGGCGGGGGGGATGGGTAGATGATGAGGTTGCGGGGGTTGGGGAGGTGAGTGAAGGCTGCCCCTGCATCTGAGGCTCGGTGGGTATGCACACAGCAAAGATTGCCCCTGCTTGCCTTGGAAAGATTGTCAGTGTGGAGCCTGCCTGCTGCTCCGAGATTTATTTCATAATTCCAGACGAGTGCCTCTCGATGTGTAAATATCATCGTGGATGCGTGTAAAACTAGCCGCGGATGCTGTGTATCCCTGTGAAGAGCTGGTGTGAACGTGACTGGTGGGAAGCACACGCAGAGGACCAGTTGCACGCGTTAAGGCTAGTCCCTGGAGACATCTGATACTCATCTCTTTGAATACTAGAGAATCCTGCGAGTTGGATTATCCCCCATTTTACAGGGGAGGAGACTGAGGCTTGGCGTGCTTGAGGCACCTGCTCAAGGGGGCACAATTCTGCTAACAGGTGGGACTCAAGAGCCCATGATCTTAGGCGCCACATGGGGCTGGGTATATGATCAAAGCATAAACCGTAGCACATTAAGGCAAAATGAAATGGCTTAGCTTATATTGGCATGGGTACTTTAAAGTCAAGGAATAAGCAAATTCTAATAAGTAAGGGGATATATATTGTTTGAAAAAAATCAATGTATGCATTAGCAGTTGGAATGCTATATATCAATATGAAGTAAGAACCAGACTGCCTGGTATTAAATCCTGCTTCCTAAACATGAGACCTTGGGCACATGAAGGATCTATTTGCTCCTCAGTTTCCTCATCTGTAAAATAGGGAGAACAATGTTATCTTCCTCATAGCCTGGTCAAGAGAATAAGAGGAATTAATACTCATCGAGCATGTTAGCTTCTAAGCATGGGGTAAACATTTATAAATGTTAGCTACTATTAAGCACACATGTGTCTTGTATACTCTGCCTTTAGTCCTCTTAACTAAACAATTCTATGGCTTCCACATCAAAGAATTCTAAAGGGCTGAGGCTTTCCTGAGAATGTGGAGACACCGAATAGATTGGTAGAGAATATGTTCTCATAGCATTTACATACGTAAAGAAATCGCTATATTCTGGGTTGTGTATGCATAAAGGAAAATACTGGTGCTTTTCAAAGTACAATTAAATATATTTTCATATGGGGGAAGGGGTAGTTAGGGAGTGTGGGATCGACATATACACACTGCTGTATTTAGGATGAATGACCAGCAAGGACCTACTGACATGGAATTCTGCTCAGTGTTATGTGGCAGCGTGAATGGGAGTGGAGTTTAAGGGAGAATGGGTACATGTATATGTATATGTATGGCTGAGTCCCTTTGTTGTCCACCTAAAACTATCACAACCTTGTTAATTGGCTATACTCCAATATGCAATAAAAAGTTTATTTAAAAAAAATATGGTAGAGCCCCAAAGGGAAAACGATCGAAGTAACCATCAACCAATGAAGGGATATATAAAGTGCAGTGTATTCACAGAGTGGAATATTATTCAGCAATGAAAAAGAACAAAGCATGGACGCTGATATATGCTACCACACAGATGAGTCACTAAAAGCTTATGCTACCTGAAGGAAGTCAGTAACAGACAGTGACAGAGTCTGTCCATGTATATGCAATGCATGGAAAAGACAAGCCCGTAGAGATGGAAAAAGGATTAGTGTTTGTCTGGCTCTGGTGTCAGAATGGGGAGTGGCTGCAAATAGACTCAAGGGCCCCTTTTCTGGGGTGATGGAAATGTTCTCAAATTGGATTATAGAGAAGGTTGCATAAACCCATAAATTTACTGAAATGGTATTGGATTGTACACTTAAACTATATCAATTTCATGGAATATAAAATTCGCTGAAACTTAGAAAAGACCGACTGCTGTCCTTTGCACCTTTGTGATCAGTATTCTGTTTCCTAACAGCAGGACATGTTGAAATATATTTATTCTATTACATACTGTAATTATCATTTATTTTTTTATAAAATATGATAACACTAATGCATCATTGCTGTAAAAAAATAAAAATTCTAGACTGCACAGAAATGTGAAGTAAAAATGTAAAATTTATTTTGTCTATACCTTTTCTCATTTATTTTACTTGTAGCTTAGTATATATACTTAACTTTTTCTAGAAATATATACGATATACATTATACATACACACACTATCCATGATATATGTGTACACACACACACATGTGCATGTGTGTACATGTATGTGCATGAATGTGACTGTGTGTATAAACACATGCATAATATAATATAATGTACATCACACACATGCATTATATGTGTGTGCGCACATATCAAATCTATCTATATTTTTCCATGCACATGCATATAAAATCTTTATACCTACATACATATACATGAAAAAGACTGTTTCTGTCATTTTCACAGAAGCATGCTCAGACTATAAAATTATACTCAGTTCAGTTCAGTCGCTCCGTCGTGTCCGACTCTTTGTGACCCCATGAATCGCAGCACGCCAGGCCTCCCTGTCCATCACCAACTCCCGGAGTTCACTCAGACTCACGACCATTGA
This sequence comes from Aepyceros melampus, assembly GCA_006408695.1. Classification (NCBI taxonomy): domain Eukaryota; kingdom Metazoa; phylum Chordata; class Mammalia; order Artiodactyla; family Bovidae; genus Aepyceros; species Aepyceros melampus. The sequence continues at coordinate 66,803 of SJXQ01004866.1, read as the reverse complement.
GTCCGTGATGCCATCCAGCCATCTCATCCTCACTCGTCCCCTTCTCCTCCTGCCCCCAATCCCTCCCAGCATTAGGGTCTTTTCTAATGAGTCAACTCTTCGCATGAAGTGGCCAAAGTACTGGAGCTTCAGTTTTGGCATCATTCCTTCCAAAGAAATCCCAGGGTTGATCACCTTCAGAATGGACTGGTTGGATCTCCTTGCAGTCCAAGGGACTCTCAAGAGTCTTCTTTTGAACACCACAATTCAAAAGCATCAATTCTTCGGCGGTCAGCCTTCTTCACAGTCCAACTCTCACATCCATACATGACCACAGGAAAAACCATAGCCTTGACTAGACAGACCTTAGTCGGCAAAGTAATGTCTCTGCTTTTCAATATGCTATCTTAAGAGGTCTAATTTTTACCCTCTAAGCAATCTTAGCAAAGATGCTCCTACACCGTGAACCCACCGCAGTCTACGTTTTGGACATCAGCCCTGTCTGGGGTCCAGGCTAGCTCCCTAAACCCCTGCCCTGCTCACTTTTCTGTCCTAAAGTTCAGAATGATCAGGCTCTGCATCTTATTCCTTTCAGGACAAGCTTGGGGTTAACCCTGAAGACACCAAGCTGAGTCCCTGGGCACCAGGACTGAATACACCAGCCTGTCACAGATGGGGAACCAGGGAGGGCCTCACACACAGCCTCTAAATCAGTACTCCTCAGCCTCAGCACTATTGACATTTGGGGTTGGAACACTGTTTTGCAGGAGGTGAGGGGCTACCCTGTGCCCAGAAGGGTGTTTAACAGCATCCTTGTCTGCTACCCACTAGATGCCAGCAGTCTCCCCACACTCTCTCCATCCCCTGCCTACCCTCCCCCTACCTCCCCTCCCGCCAGTGGTGACAACTGAAGATGTCTCTAGACATGGCTTGAAATTCCCTAGGGAGGACAAAATCATGCCCGGTTGAGATCCGCTCTTCTGAAGAAATCATCCCTTGTTTGTTTTTTCCCATCCCTCATCTGGGTGCTTTCAGGGAACTTCTTTGTATCACACGGCCGGTGGAATCTGGTTTGCCGAGGGAAAAGTCCTCCTAAGGAAATACTTGTATATTCACTCAAGGCAAAATCACTTCCTGTTGACAGATCCATTAGTGACCAGAACATATTAATTCTTATAAAGAAAACTAGTCTTTACTGTGTGATTACAAAAACATTATGTTTTTTTTTTTAAAGAAACAAAACATTACAACCATGTGTGATTTATAAAATGAAAGTTCCTGAAAAAAATCCCATCCCCTTAGAAAATTCCATCTCTCTGATCTTTGGATCAGATCGTGAACATCTGATCCAAAGATTTCTGTACATATGTACACATGAACACACACCTGTGCAGCTAAATGCATCTATATTTAAATGAAAGCTTACTATGACATTCTTCAGCAACTCCCCCCTCCCCACACAACCAAGGCATCTTGGGTATTAGTCAGCTCTTGCCACAATAATGCTTTCCCCAAAGTGAGAGTCTTAAAGCAATGCATTCTCAAGCTCATAGGTCTGTGGGTCAGCTGCCCCTCAGCTGGACTTCAGGCTTCAGTTTGATTCCAAGTCTAGTTCCCCTGGACCATCCAGGACATGTGATCTGCCCCGTGTGTCTCGTTCTGAAGGGGTCCCAGCTACAGTGGGCCTGGTCTTTCATGCAAGGCCAAGTTCATAGGCACATTTCCAGACTGTGTGTGCCTCACATCTTACTAGCATCTCATTGGTCAAAACAAGTCAGGTGGCCAAACCTATACGAGGTCGTATGAGACCACAGTAAAGGTGCCCTATGTAATGTCGCCCCAGTGAAAGTGAAAGTCGCTCAGTCGTGTCTGACTGTTCTCACCCCATGGACTATACAGTCCATGGAATTCTCTAGGCCAGAATATTGGAGTGGGTAGCCTTTCCGTTCTCCAGAGGATCTTCCCAACTCAGGGATCAAACTGGGGTCTCCTGCATTGCAGGCGAATTCTTTACCAACTGAGCTATCAGGGAAGCCCCAGGGGACCATCAAATAATTAGGGCCAATCATTTAATCTTCTGGGAGAATTCACTCTCAGAGCTCCTGTACCTTTAAAACAAGCCCCTCTGTTAAGCCCTCCACTGGTGGCTCAGTAGTAAAGAATCTGCCTGCAATGCAGGAGACCCAGGTTTGATCCCCAGGTCAGGAAGATCCCCTGGAGAAGGAAATCACAACCCACTCCTGTATTCTTGCCTGGAGAATTCCATGGACAAAGGAGCCTGGAAGGCTGCAGTCCATGGGGTTGCAACAAGTCAGACATGACTGAACAACTACCATACTTCCTCTGTTTAGAGGAACTCCTCCTGTGCTGGGCATGTAAATGTATGTAAATGTACCTTTCCCTGGCTGTAGTTCCTCATCCTAAGATTTCTTCATAACATTTATTATTCAACGAATTATGTCTACTGTAGGAAACAGGGGAATAAAATAAAACGATGAAAATTTTAACAGCATAGTTCCACTGTGCAAAGATAACCTGTGTACGCTTATTAGTATACAGCCACATAGATGCATAGTTTTTCTAACAAGATTGGGGTCTTACTGTATATACTGGCTTATAAGCTACCAGCACCCCACCTACAAACAGACCACACACATTGACTCTTGGCGATAATTTTCTAAGACGTTCAGTATGGTGACAGTCTAGACAACCAGTTTTCTGTTGCTGGAAACTTAGGTTCTTTCCAGTGTCTTTCCACCATAAATAACACTGCCTTGAACATCTTGAATCTAAATATTGAAAGAGTTCAGAGTATTTCTTTAGGATGAATTCCTAGCAGTGGAATGACTGAGGTTCAAGGCTTTTTGAAACAGGTTTCAATTTTTCTCTCCAGAAAGGCTGACCCATCTGTACTCCTTAGTACAAATTACTCCTTAAGTTTTACAAAACTAAAGAATTTCAAAATTAGCTGATATTTTCAGTTAGAAGGAAAACTCATCAATAGCTTGCATCAATAGCTCGCATCAATAGCTCATTCACTTAATGAATGAGTCCAACTATGTGTCAGGCATTGGGGATACAGAGTAGGTAGAACTCTTCATCCTGGAGAGTTAACTAAAGAGAAAGCCTGCATCATGAGAGTGGATACTTTGTTTTTGAATTTTGTGCTTTGTTTCGGGATATAGCTGATTACCAATGTTGTGATAATTTCAGGTGAACAGTGAAGGGACTCAGTCATACATATACATACACATGTATCCATTCTCTCCCAAACCTCCCGCCTCCATCCGGGCTGCCACATAACATTGAACAGAGTCCCCTGTGCTATACAGTAGGTCCTTGTCTGTTATCTATTTTAAATATAGCAGTGTGTGCACGTCCATCCTAAACTCCCTAACTATCCTTTTCCCCCATCCCCCCCATCCTGTAAGTTCATTCTGTGAGTCTCCTGTTTTGTAAGTTCATTCATATCCTTCTTTGTAGATTTCACATGTAAGGGATGCCATAAAATATTTTTCTTTCTCTCTGACCTACTTTAATCAGTATGGTAATCTCTAGGTCCATCTATATTGCTGCAAATAGCATAATTTTATTCTTTTTAATGGTTGAGGACTATTTCATGGTATATATGTCCCACGTCTGCTTTATCCATTCCTCTATCGAAGGCCATTTAGGTTGCTTCCTTGTCTTGTCTATTGCAAACAGGGCTGCAGTGAACCCTGGGTGTGTGCACCCTTTTGGATCATGTTTTTCTCTGGATACATGCCCAGGAGTGGGACTGCAGGGTGATATGGTAGCTTTATTTTAATTTGTTAAGGAACCTCCGTACCGTTCTCCTTGTTGGGCTTCCCAGGTGGCACTATAGAGGTGAAGAATCCGCCTGCCTGTGCAGGAGACTTGAAAGAGACACTGGTTCCATCCCTAGGTGGGGAAGAGCCCCTGGAGAAGGAAATGGCAACCCACTCCAGTATTCTTGCCTAGAAAATCCCATGGACAGAGGGCTCTGGTGGGCTACAGTCCAAGGGGCTGCAAAGAGTCAGACACGACTGAGCGACCAAACGCACACATACTATTCTCCACTGTGGCTGTGCTGATTTGCATTCCCACCGACAGTGTAGGAGGGTTCTCTTCTCGCCACACCCAAAAGAGTGGCTACTTTTTAAGTTTGTCTGGATTAGCCTGGCTCCTTTAAATCATGGACCGGAAGTGGATCCTCAAGCCCATCCACTTTCCTTATTATTTGCAAAGCATCATTGTTCTCATGAGATCAACCCAGTCAATCCTAAAAGAAATCAACCCTAAATTTTCACTGGAAGGACTGATGCTGAAGCTGAAGCTCCAATACTTTGGCCACCTGATGCCAAGAGCTAACTCATTGGAAAGGACCCTGATGATGGGAAAGATTGAAGGCAGAAGGAGAAGGGGGCAACAGAGGATGAGATGGTTGGATGACATCACCAACTCGATGGACACGAGTCTGAGCAAACTCTGGGAGAAGTGGAGCACTGGGAAACCTGGCATGCCGCAGTCCACGGGGTTGCAAAGAGTGGGACATGACTGAATGACTAAACAACAATTGTTCTCCCTCCAGAAACCCCAAATAAGTAAGTCGAGGAGGTAGGTAAACTTTCTCCAAGTGAAAAAAGAGTTCATCCCAACTCTTCACTCCCAAAGTGTAATGGAAAACCTTCAGTGAAGTAGGTCAAATAAATTTGGAGCTGCCCACCCTACCCACCCAGAAGATATCTCCTGACATGGTGACTTCACGTGGAGCACTGGGAAGAGTCTGGGACAATGTCACCTGGACGCTGGGATGTATTTATGGCTTGTGCCCACAGCTACCTTTCACATCCTCTCTTTCGGTAAATACATCCAGAAGCTATCAGAGTAGAGGCAGGAGTGCTGGCTGACTGGTTTACAGTCGTGCTGAAGCTGAGAGGTGTATTTGCAAGCCTGCTTGGCAGATGCCTAGGTGTGAGCTTCTAAGATGCTGGGTTCTGGACCCCAAACCCTGGATATCACAGAGCCTGCTTTTGTCTCTCTCAGGATATTTCCTTCCCTCTTGCTTCCAGCCCCCATCCTCTGTGTCAGCAAAGTCACTCTCCCCACCCAATCCCCCACCTTCCCATTTTATCTTTCTTGAGTAACAACCAAAGAAAGAAGCAAACCTCTTCATCAGCCTCCCTGGACCAAATGCAGAAGCCCTTCAGCTCACATCTCAACTATGTTGACCTTTTGACTTTTGGTTTGGGGGAAACTGAGGGTAAAGCAACTGAATGTGACCTCGTAGGCAGTTTGGGGAAGCGTGTGGAGGGATTCTCAGGAGATGGACGGGAGATGGGGCAGGGAGAGGAGGATAGATGGGGGGCTATCTCAGGGAGTAGCTTCTCCTCTGGAGGACTTTGCTGTTTCCCATCCCAAACTTAGTTCAGTTTCCCTTCTCTGTGCTTACCTGGTTCCCAGCATCCTTCCGAGTGCAGAATGACACAGAGTGAGATGCTTAAGGGGGGGACCATGGCCTGGCCTGTAAAAGGTATTCACTGTGTGCTTAGTCACTCAGTTGTGTCTGACTCTTTTCGACCCTTTGGACCATAGCCCACCAGGCTCCTCTGTCCACGGGGTTTTTCAGGCAAGAATACTGGAGTGGGTAGCCATTTCCTCCTCCAGGGGATCTTTCCAATCCAGGGATCAAATCCACATCTTCTGGGTCTCCTTAAGTTTTTTTTTTTTTCTTCAAAGAAGTGAATGCTTGAATGAATGAACGAACGAATACAACATTCTCCTTTAGTGCTGGAGTTATTTTATCTCCTATTGACCTTGGCTGTTTTGCCCATTTATTCACTTATTCTTTCAACAACGTGCAGGGACCCTTGACCACGTATCAGACACTAGGTGGAATAACATTGATTCTCTTATTCATTCAGTAAAAATTCATCCAGTACACTCAGGTCCTAGGTTCTGGGGTTGAGTCTAGGGCTAAAATTGGCCATTCCCTATTTCACGACGTCCCACTACATCAGGAGCATAGAACAGGGGATCCTCGTTCAGATTTTGAGGAATCGTGGAAGGCTTCCTGGAAGAGAAGATTGAGGCTTCTGGTAGACTTGTTTTGGGGAAAGACTAGGAATTGCTTGTCTGGCTGAATTGTCAACACCCAAAAATCCTTGGCTTCCATAGAGATCATGTGGTCTTCTTCATAAGAATGCTTCTCATCTGTAATTGTTGCCATTTGACAAAATCAAGGGTTGGCAAGGGTGTGGAGCAGTGGGACCACCCAGCCACTATTTACAGCAGGATAAAATGGTACAACTGGGTTGGAGACATAATAGCAAGTGCCAAATAGCTCTAAGGGACATAAACATTTTAAGCCAGGAGTCCAACACCTGTTCTGGTCTCTAGAAGAAATTCTGACACATATGCCAGTGAGCCAAGCACAGGAATATTTCTTGCAACATTGTTCATGCTATTAAAATCCTGGGAACCACCTACCTGGTCATCAGTAGGAAAACAAAGGACTAAATGGAGGTTCATTCATTTGGTGAATGTTCTACAGAAGTTAGTCAACTAGAAAGAAATGCCGACCTCAATATTCAGTGATCTCAAAAACAACAATGGGCAAAATTTGCACTGAGATATGGACAGTATAATATTACGTATACATTTTTAGATGTGTGCAGCGATATCATATCATGTGCTAAAAATACCATGTATCATCTGAGGACAAATATGTACATAAATAGTAAAAGTGTAAAGACATGCATATAAATGAGAAACTTCAGGGGACTTCCCTGGAGGTCCACTGGCTAAGACTCCATGCTCCCAATGCAGGGGGCCCAGGCTCGATCCCTGGTCAGGGAATTAGATTCCATGTGCCACAATCTAAAAAAGATCCCATGTGCTGCAACTAAGACCTGGCTTAGCCAACTAAGTAAAATAAACTTAAAAAAAGAAACTTCAAGATTGGGAAGGTGGTTACTCTTGGAGATGGAGGCAAAAGAATGCAATTAGGGAGGGTTACTTAAGAGAAACAGTATCTGAAAGATTTTATTTCTTAAACTGGGTATTGAGCACATGGATGTGTATGAAAATGAAAGTCGCTCAGTAATGTCTGACTCTTTGCAACTCCATGTATAGTTTGTGGAATTCTCCAGGCCAGAATACTGCAGCGGGTGGGTAGTCATTCCCTTCTCCAGGGGATCTTCCCAACCCAGGGATCAAACCCAAGTTTCCCACACTGTAGGTGGATTCTTTACCAGCTGAACCACCAGGGAAGCCCAAGAATATTGGAGTGAGTAGCCTCTCTCCTCCAGGAATCGAACCCGGGGTCTCCTGCATTGCAGGCAGATTCTTTACCAGCTGAGCTACCAGGGAAGCCTGGGTGTTTAGGATGGGATTCCCTATTCTTTTGTGTGCCTGAAATATTTCAAGAGGCAAATGAAAGAAAGCTGGCTGCCTTCAAGCATATGTCCTGTGCTCTTCCCAAAATGCTGTCTCAGGGGAGCAAGGAGGGTTCATTTCCCCCTCCTAGCCCTTCCAACCTCCTCTGTAAATTCTGGACACAAAAAGAGGCTCCCACTGTTTGGTTAGAAATAATAACATGGATAAGATTAAGTCTTCCTTAGCTGGGTGTGGAATATCTCAGGAGCAGCACTCTGAGGCAGTTAGCTTTATTGTCCCCATTTCACAGATGCGGCAACTGAGGCTCAGAGAGGAAGTAGCTTGCAAAAGTCCCACCATTGTGGGGTGCTGGGGGCAGCAGGCTTGAACTCATGACCCAGGGCTTCCCTGACGGGAAGGCGCAGAGTGTAGGGGTTAAAAGGGTCCCCTCTGGGGACACACACACCTCTTCTCAGCTATGTGGCTTTAGGCAACCCCGCCAGTCTGTGCCTCAGTTTCTTCAACTAAAAAAATGGAGCTAATTATAGTCCTCCTTCATAATGTTGTCACGAGGATTTTCAAAACTCTGAAGAACTTAGTATTGTGCCTGGCACATAGTAAGTGCTCCTAAAAGTGCCCACTGAGACTGTTTCTAATTAAGCCGGAGCGCTCCATGTCTCAGAACTCAGGCAGGCAAACCCAGGTGGCCTTCAAGCCACGCTCTGATCACGCTGGGGCTGGGTGGTGGTCGGGTGCTGGCCGCACAGCTTAGGGCACCAGGAGACTTTCAAAGGGGCACATGCTTTGGCCAGCAGATGAAAAAGGACTGGTGATGGATTCGTGGACCAGGCACTCCCCCGCCCTCCTCTAGCTTTTCAGCGTTTCCCCCTCACCATCACTCACTGGCTCTATAAACAGATTTCCCAGTAATCGTTTTCCTTCCCTTTGAAGTCCGCCATCCATTCTCTCCCCATGCTCAGCCCGCTTCCCTTGCTCTCCAAGGAGGACCTCGTATTGGCAACAGTTTCCTACCTGATGGGGTGGAGAAACGGCCTCTAGGTCAGTTCCGTTCAATCCAACGTGTCTTTTCTGAACACCTACTGAGCACCTTCGAAGAAATTTGCTGGGAAGAGAGGATCAGAGAGGCAGAAGGAAAAGGTCCGACCGACTGGGTTAGAAACTAGGTTTTGTCAGCGGGTATCCTTGGGAGCTCCGTCGTCACTCTGAGCCTCAGTGTTCTTATCTGTACAGTCGGGGTAATGACAACACTGACCGCAATGGTTAGTGGGAGAAATAAGTGATGCTCTCTATGTGAGGACAAAGGGCAGGCACTCGGGTGCTGGCAGTTTCATGCTTCTGCGCTTGTTCTTGGCGTGACAGAGAAGGAAGAGACAGGCATGACGTCCAGCTTCTGATCTGGAAGATTCGGTGAAAAGAGAAGCTTTCTGCTGTGATGAGGAGCCCGGGAGAAATCTCATTTGGAAAGAAGAAAGCCAGTTCAGTTTGGAACATATTGAACTGGAGGTAGTGGGCCATGTGGAGAGTCTTCCAGGGGGCATCTGCCAAGACAGGTGTGGGGTCCTGGGGCTCAGATCATGGAATCATTATCTTTCCTGAGATCTCGACTCCCACCATTCACAGTGACCACACAAACCTACTCAGAGAAGCTGGCAGCCCTTGAGATTTATAAGGCAAATAGCTTCTCCCCAACTGCCCAGCACTGCCCACAGAACACACACACACCTCTCTAAGCCAAGTTCCAGGGCTGTGTCACTCCACAGAAAGAATCCAGTTCAGAAAATGACCAACTGTGACCCCCTTTTTTTTTTCTTTTTACCAGAAAACAAAATCTAGCCTCATCCCTAAACTAGGGCAGGAACAGAGGTGATGTTCCAGGGAGATTTCATTTTGAAGATCTTACTGCACATAGAGACGTCTATCCCACACAGATGACACACGCCAGAAAAGCTTAAGCATCTACATAGTTCTCAGTAGCTGCCAACTTCAGGACATCCCACTCAGGTCTCTGGGTGGGATGCCCCTTGGCTCAGAAGTCTCCACCCTTGAGAAGGATGTGGCTGGAGGGGTTACAGAGTGGTACCCTCCCAGGACTAATGCTCAGGGCAGGCTCCGTTCCCCTCAAGCCTCTGCATATAGCTATGTATCTGGATATGAGTCAGGAGCCTCCATCAGCTAAAGGCATAAAGCATAAAGCTCATCCACAGAGCTAGAGACACACTTCTTAATGGTCATCTGTACTCTGATTAGTCTGCCTGCCAAGTGGGTTCAATCCCTAGGTCAGGAAGATCACCTGGAGAAGGAAATGGCAAGCCACTCCAGTATTCTTGCCTGGGAAATCCCATGGACAGAAGAGCCTGGTGGGCTACAGTCCGTAGAGTCGCAAAAGAGTTGGACAGGACTTAGTGACTGAACATCAAATAATCCAATCACACATGAAAAATCATGATCGTGCAGAGATCAGAAAGAAGGGAAACTTAAATATTTGATTAATCACCACGGAGAATGGTGGGTCCACTTCACTTCCACACTTTGTCAATGTCCCTGCAACACACTTCAAAACAGTTAAAAATTCGACTTCATTTTCTACAAGGACTTTATTACGTCCATAAAGATCTTTAGGGCTCATTAGAAACACTTCTTGCAATGAAAAAAATGGTTACAAACCCATTAGCAAAATGTTATCCCGTGTAACTCTAAGAAATAGAAATGAGAAGTCGCTGCTCTGTTTTCTCCTCCAATGCCCAGAGATATCCACGTTTGCCCCTTCGGATCACTGCTTTCTCAGTCTTTCTCCACATGCAATACACAGGAAAGCTTAACCGAACGCGTGCCACAAATACAAAAGTTTTCCAAAAGTTCCTGCTGGGTTCCACAGTTGTGAGAGGGGAGAAGTGATTGTCCATAAGCATGTGTACTTGCAAAAAAAAAAAAAAATTCACAAACAAAGATTGGTCCTCTGATGCATTGCCTAAAAATTTATGGTGCGTCTGCTCCACACGAGGCAACATGTGTATTTATTTGTGTGCAAAAGAGCAAGAAGGGCTGATGGGGACTGCGTTCCCTGCCGGTGTCCACACATTTCTGTGAGCGTGCCATGTGTAACAGGGACGGCCATTTTTTATCTCAATTGATTCCTTACCCCAGTTCTGCTGGTAGCTGTTCAGCCCGATGTAAGCCGTGTGCCCGTCCACCCAAGCCCTTCGTCTTTATGGGACTCTTTGCTCTTTCCCCCCCTCTTTGGAGATTTTATTTATTATCTGTGGGGAAGTGTATTGTTTGGAGATTCTGGTTTTTATTTCTCTGCTGGCTTTGACAGATACTCAGGGAAAGGGGGGTGGAGAGGGGTGGGTGGAGAAAGCATTTGGTTTTGTTTTATGGTATGCTGGGAGGCTCTGTTAAATTCTCCTTGGGGTTTGGAGGACCATGTGAGTGAAAAGGCAACAGTGATGAACAGGAGAGTTTTTGGTGGGAGTCGTGATGACACCCAGGTGATGGAAATTATAAGACTGGGTTTCATAAAGGCAGTCATTGTAACAGTGCTGGGGATAGGCGAACGTGTAGGACGTGCAAAGGGTGAGCTATGGATCCTCTGGCTCTGAGAACAGACTGCCTATGTTTAGCTCTGATCTCTGCCACTTACTTCCTCCCTGCGTAACCTGGGGCTAGCTACTGGCTCTGTCTGAGCCTCAGTTTCCAGCTCTGTAAAATGGGCATGATGAATAGCTATTATGGGGACAGCCAGCATCCAGCACTCTACCTGGATGGTTAGGACTATGATAAATGTTTTCTGCAGCTTCCAAGCATGGAGCATCCTCTTTGTAATACTGCTGTGAGAGAGGCCATTTAATCTCTTTTTATGGCTTGAGCCACTTGTATGAAACTATCTCAAGTCTCCTGGAGAAGGATTCAAATCCTTGTTGTCATGAACCCAGCATGTTCCAAATCAAAATCATTTCTCTGTCCTTGTTCTGTTCAAGCCAGCATTCTGGAAATTCTCTAAATCAGCGGTCTCCAACTTTTTGGCACCAGGAACTGGCTTCGTGGAAGACAATTTTTCCTCGGAGCAGAGAGGGGTTGGTTTCAGGGTGATTTGAACACATTAGATTTATTGTGTGCTCTTTTTCTATTATTACATCAGCTCCACCTCAGACCATCGGGCATTAGATCCCAGAGGTTGGGGACCCCTGCTCTAAAGCGTCTTTGGAAATGCATCGTGTATTCCTGCCATCTCCAAACTCAGTTGCACATGAGATCACTCTTAAACACCAGTGATGGGGTGCCAACCCTAAGGTTTTGATGGAGCTGACTTGGTGTGGAGCTCAAGCAAGTCCAGCTGGGAGAAATTCCTCCAGATGGTTAAGTGCACAGTGAAAGTTGAGTGAATGGATGATGTCCACAGTTGCTCACAGGACAAGCATGCTCCTTTCCCTTAGTAACTCCCTATTCTCTGGAGACCTGTTGAACCCACTACCCAGACATTCTTAACTCTGTCCCCATTCTCTGATCTTTGGCCCCATTTAGCATGCTTGTCACTTTTCACTTGGGCTTCCACAGAAACCTCCCTACTGGCTTCTGGGCTTTTAACACAATCCCTTGTCAATGGTCCATCCATCTGCCATTCTAGCCTCCCTAGTGTCCTTCCAAAGAATGCATCCAATCACAGCCCTCAATTCCACTATATGCCGGAGTCAAATCTCCCAGTCTTCATTTAGAACCCCTTCCCCTTACCTGGGCTTAATCTGCCTTTCCAAACTCATCTCCAATCTCCTCTCCTACCCGAACCGCCACTGTGTGATTATCCTCTTTTTTCCTAACGTGCACCTTGTCCTTGCCTAACTGGTAAACTCCTGCACAGAGCCCTTAAACACCACTTAAACACCAGTGAGTGCCCCGCCCTCACAGAGCCCAAGCCACCATCCACGTCCCAGGCAATATGGATTGCTTCCTGGGGACTTCACAGTCTAACGTGATACATGCCGTAGAAGTCCGTACAGTATGGTTCTTATTTATATCTCCTCCACTTGCCTTGGGGATTTCTCAAGTTTAAAGAGTGGGTCTTATGCGTCCACATGCTTGTTCATCACCCCTCAGAAGCATTTTTGAACAGAACAAGTTGTATCACCACCAGGGCTTGCTCTGTGGCTGATTCTAGTTTCCAAAGGCTGAGCCGACTATCTTCCCCATTCTCCGTCATCTTTTGCAGAGTAACCTTACACTCCCTATCGAAAGTCTAGTTTCCCATCTCTTAAATCTGGGAAGGCTTGTGACTACTTCACCAAGAAGATGGGGCAGAAATGAGTTGGGTGACTTCCAAGGCTGGGACATAAATGTCAACGTTACTTCAGCTTTGTTCCCTGGAATGCCTCTGCTTGGATCCCTACAGTCACCATGATGGGAGAAAGGCCTCATGCCCTGTTGACAGTCCCAGGTGAGCCCACCCTCTAAAAGGTCCCAACCCAGGCACGAAACTACGAGGAAAGGAGTTTCCAGAAGACTCTAGCCCTAGGCATCAAGTCACCTCCAGTCCTTTGAATTTTCCCAGCTCAGATCTCAGACATCATGCGGGGAAAAAAAAGACTGAAAAACACCAAAAGTTAAAAAAAAAAAGACAAAAAGCCCCTGAGACATTGTGGAATGGCAACAAGCTATCATTACTCTGCCCAGTCTAAATGTCTGATTCTTGGAATCTACAGGCATAGTAAAAGACTGGTTATTCAAAGCTGTAATGTCTTGGGATAGTTTATTATGTAACAACAGTGCCTAAGGAGCTCTATTTTTTTTCTTTTGTAAAATACACAGCCCTACATCCAGCACCCGCCTCCCATTCCCTCTCCTGCCATCCTCTCTCACTCTGATACACCTGACTGCCCTCACTCATCCATGCCTAGCTGGTTCCTACCTCAGGGCCTTTGCTCTTCCCTTTCCTGGGTACACTCTTCCCCAACCTCTTCACAACGTGGCTGCCTTCTTCTATCAGCATTGAATTAATTCAAACAAGTGCAACATAATATATATGTTATAAGTTATGAGCAACCTAGATAGATAGCATATTCAAAAGCAGAGACATTACTTTGCCGACTTAGGTCTAGTCAAGGCTATGGTTTTTCCAGTAGTCATGTATGGATGTGAGAGGTGGACTGTGAAGAAGGCTGAGTGCCAAAGAATTGATGCTTTTGAACTGCGGTGTTGGAGAAGACTCTTGAGAGTCCCTTGGACTGCAAGGAGATCCAATCAGTCCATTCTGAAGGAGATCAGCCCTGGGATTTCTTTGGAAGGATTGATGCTAAAGCTGAAACCCAGTACTTTGGCCACCTCATGCGAAGAGTTGACTCATTGGAAAAGACTGATACTGGGAGGGATTAGGGGCAGGAGGAGAAGGGGACGACAGAGGATGAGATGGCTGGATGGTATCACTGACTCGATGGACACGAGTCTGAGTGAACTCCGGGAGTTGGTGATGGACAGGGAGGCCTGGCGTGCTGCAATTCATGGGGTCGCACAGAGTTAGACACGACTGAGTGACTGGACTGAACTGAACTGAGATAGCGTATTGAAAAGCAGAGACATTACTTTGCCAACAATGGTCCGTCTAGTCAAGGCTATGATTTTTCCTGTGGTCATATATGGATGTGAGAGTTGGACTGTGAAGAAAGCTGAGCGCCGAAGAACTGATACTTTTGAACTATGGTGTTGGAGAAGACTCTTGAGAGTCCCTTGGACTGCAAGGAGATCCAACCAGTCCATTCTAATGGAGAACAGTCCTGGGTGTTCTTTGGAAGGAATGATGCTGAAGCTGAAATTCCAATACTTTGGCCATCTCATGCAAAGAATTGACTCATTAGAAAAGACTGTGATGCTGGGAGGGATTGGGGGCAGAAGGAAAAGGGACGACAGAAGATGAGGTGGCTGGATGGCATCACCGACTCGATGGACGTGAATTTGAGTGAACTCCGGGAGCTGGTGATGGACAGGGAGGCCTGGCGTGCTGCGATTCATGGGGTTGCAAAGAGTTGGACACGACTGAGCAACTGAACTGAACTGAAGGTTATAAAGATCCCCTGAAGGAGGAAATGGCAACCCACTCCATTCTTGCCTAGAAAATTCCAAGGACAGAGGAGCCTGGTGGCCTACAGTCCATAGGGTCGCAAAGAGTCAGATGTGACTCAGCAACTGAGCACATACACACACACACGCAAGGTTATAAACATGTAAACAATATATAATTACAGTATAACCTGTAACATACAAAATTAAATGTTTCATTTAATGATGGCCAATAAACCCCTGAAAAGATGGTTAACAATATAAGGTATCAGGAAACGCTAAAATGGCTAAAAGTAAAAAGGTGACGATACTAAGTTTGGAACTGCTAGAATGGGGTCGCACAGAGTCGGACACGATTGAAGCAACTTAGCAGCAGCAGCAGCAGAATGCTCTTATGTTACTGCTGGGAATGCAAGATGGCAGAGCCTCTTTGGAAAACAGTTTGGCAGTTTCTTATAAAGTTACGAACAGAGTTACCATATGAGCCAGCAATTATACACCTAAGTATTTATCCAAGAGAAATGAAAACATATGTTCACGCAAAGGCATATGCATGAATGTTCATAGCAGGTTTATACACAAGAGCCCCAAACTGGAGACAGCATCGTGTGTTCATCAGCTACAGGACTGACAAACAAACCATGGTACATTCACTCAGTGAAACGCTACTCAGCAATAAAAAGGAACTGACTGATGACTCTTGCAGCAAAATGTATGAACCCCAAGAGTAAGTGGAAAAAAACCCCAAGCACAAAAACCTACATACTAACTAATCCATTTACGTGATATTCCAGAAAAAGCCAAAACTATGGGACAGACAATAGGTCTCTGGCTGCCAGGGACCACAGGGAAGAAAGGAGACTGACTGCAATGTGATTCAAAGGAATTTTGGGGCATGAGGGAAACATTCTATGCCTTGATTATGGTGGTCATTATACAAGTGTGCACATTTGTCAAAAGTCACTGAACCATATGGTTATCAAGGGTGGATTTTAATGTATGTAAATTTAACTCAATAAAACTGTATTTTGTTTTTAATTGAACATAGTTGATTTACAATGTTGTGTTATTTTCAGGTGTATAGTGAAGTGAGTGACTTACGTGTGTGTGTGTATATATTTATACATACATTCTTTTTCAGAGTCTTTTCTCTTGTAGGCTATTACAAAATATTGAGTATAGTTCTTTGTGCTATATAGTAGGCCCTTGTTGGCTATCTATTTTATATATAGCAGCATGTATATGTTAATCCCAAACTCCTAATTTATCCCTGCCTGTCCTTTCCCCTTTGTAACCTACATTTGTTTTTCATGTCTGTAGGTCTATTTCTGTTTTGTAAATAAGCTCCTTTGCACCATTTTTTGCAATAAAACTGTCTTTTAAAAAACTACTGTTTTTTAGAGAGGAATTTTCCAGCCCCTTTGGACCTAATGACATCCTCCCCCACCATAATTCTCTCTCATGTGATTTTATTTTGTGCATAGCATCTAAGGATTTTTAAAGTTTTATATATACAATTATATTTATAAAATTAAATAAAATTACATATAACATGTGAAAGTATAGATAATTAGAAGTCATTGAGTGCTATGCAAAAAATAACATAAAATCATGTGAGAAAATATGAACTTTTGATCTATATAATTTAGAAATTATTGAGTACTATGCAAAAAATAAACTCATGAGAAACAATTTATGGTGGGTGAGGATATGCGTGTGTATATTAAAACTATGTATTATTTCTAATTTTATATATGTAAAATTTTAGAAATCATTAAGTTCTATGCAGAAAACTATAGACACAGACACAGACACATCTATTTTTCACTTGCTTATTTTCTGTCTGTCTCCTCCTCTAGAATGGCCTGTGTTGTGCTTGCTCAGTCCCAGGGATCGAACCCAGGTCTCCTGCACTGCAGGCGGATTCTTTATCAATTGAGCCACCAGGGACACCCCAAAACATGGATACTACCATCATGTTCACTGTTTTATCTTGAATCTCACACACCGAGTGCACATCATAGATACTGAGAATAAACACCGCTGGAATTAATCAGCAGGAAAACAAAGCAGCTTGGGCCACCAGATGCAGTGATCTCAACTGCAAGAAAACTCATTTTTGAACCCTGAACTGAGTTACTTCCAGACTCGGCTACTTCTCAGCCAAGGCTCACCGTCGGCCAGAAGAAACCACAGCCGTTTCAGAAGGGCCAGACGTGGGGGATGAGCACTGGGGGCGGCCTGGGATTGGGGAATAAGATAAGGGCTTTTCTGGGGCAGCTGGGGTCCGAGAAGGAAGCTCCTCCCTCTCTCAGGCAGGCTGGAGACATGCGTCCCCATCAGGTAATAAAAGCCTGGTTGGAAAGCTTGCACCCTTTGGATTTCATTTCATTTTACTTTATTATTAAAAACTAAACATGTGGAACACAGATAATTTGGTTCTTGCACGAGGCTTCCTTTGGCTCCTGCATCTAAGGAATTTAACGAGGGGAAAAAACAGAGGGGAATATATATATAGCTATTTGGTATATTTGGCAAGATTGAAAGCAAATTTTTTACTTCAAAGGATTATTTGGGTAATCTCTCTGGGCAAGTTGTGATCAGTCATGCTGCCCATATTGTCAGACTGTGGACTTTTTTGGAGGTGGATGGGGGAATCATAAGATTTTTTTGGTTTTGTTCTATTTAAATTAGTTTTAAAAGGAGGGATATAATGAAGGTGAGCCAAACTTTTAAGTATCCCTTCTGCAATGGTTGGAATTGAATTTCAAACCTTAATGGGCTCCAAGGAATAATAATAAAAGCTGGAAAATAATTATTTTCCAAGCTTCAAACACTCCTTTGCCCCTCTCTCTGCACTGTCTCAGCAAACAGGGCGCAGTCCTGTTTAACTCTGTTCTCTGTCCTTGCCTCCTTCAGCATGACAGGAAGGACAGGTTCTCCATTATAAACTCCTGGGGATCATTAGAGAGCAGAGCAGTTTGAACAGTTTAGCCCTCTGGAGTCTGAAAGGGAGAGACAAACCAGGATTCCGTTTCAACCAGATTCCTCGGGTGCAAGACGACAGCAGTAGGAATCTTCACTTTAGGATTCTTAGTATCTTCTTCTTCCATTCCATGTTGTGCTTGAGAGATTCACCCACATTTTTCAGGAGGCTGTAGTTCACTCATTTTCACTGCAGAATAGGATTCCTTCTGATGATATTCATCTATTCTGCTTTTGATGGATATTTTGATTCTTTCCACTGTAAGGCTCTTAGCAGTAATAATGAAGGTAATTGTATCTATCCTGGGACTTCTCTGGTGGCTCAGATGGTAAGGAATCTGCCTGCAATGCAGGAACCAGTGTTCAATTCCCTGGGTCGGGACAATCCCCTGGAGAAGGGAATGGTTACCCACTCTGGTATTCTTGCCTGGAGAATCCCATGGACAGAGGAGCCTGGTGGGCTACAGTCCATGGGGTCTCAAAGAGTTGAACATGACTGAGCAGCTAACACATATGCACATATTTATCCTGGTGAACATGGGGACCATTTGCCCTTGAAAAATCCTTAACCCCTAAGCCCAGGAGTTCAAAACTCTTTGGAGATGGTGGATATCTCGGATAACCTGATGAAAGCTGGAACCCCTACCCCAGATGCACAGACACATACACGGAAACAGAGGGACAGAGGTATAGAGACAGACACACACAGATACGAGGAAGTAGAGGAAGAGCCCAAATAGTATTACAAACAATCTTAGGGTGACCTTTTTAAGGATGCTCAAGGGCACACAGGGACCAACTCAAGAACCCTGGGTGTGTGCTAAGTTGCTTCAATAGTGTCTGACTCTTGGCAATCCCATGGACTGTATCCCACCAGGCTCCTCTGTCCATGGGATTCTCCAGGGAAGAACACCGGAGTGGGTTGCCATGCCCTCCTCCAGGGGATCTTCCTGACCTAGAGATCATAGAACCTGTGCCTCTTAGGTCTCCTGCATTGGCAGGCAGGTTTTTTACGACTAGCGCCACCTGGGAAGCCCTCAGGAACCCTAGATATTCTCTGATCTGAGAAGGGAGGCAGAGAGGTCTTTTCAGCAGGGCCAGGCAAGCTCCAGGTATCTCTGGGGAAAACTGGAGAAGGAGAGGTAGATTCACCTCCAACTCTGCTCCTAAATGCTTTTTTTTTTTTTTTTCCTCCTTGGCCCTGGGAGGATTCCAGCTCTGGCAAGGAAGAAAGGAGAACTCAGTTTCCCTGGCACACATAACCCAAACCCCGTGGAGCTCCTGCACAGCCCGGTCTGATTTCTGTGGATGTCTGTGTTTGCAGCGGGAGTGAGGACGAGGCTGGAGCCAAGAACAACCTGTAGTTCTGCACACAGCGCTGGAGTTGCTTGCCGAATGTGCTCCCAAAGGAAACGTCAGAGATGGCAGGAGCTGAGTGCGGCTGGGGCCTCGGAGGATGGGTAAGCTGTGGGTATCAGAAAGCACCGCGGCTGGGTCAGCCCTGAGGGGCTCTGGGAACATCCAAGGTGGGACCCAGCCATGCCAGGGCAGAGGGACTCTTAGTCTAGGGCAAGAGAGTCTCTGTGCTTTTAGTGGGCTCCTCTCTGCTTTTTTCTGCCTATGCCTGTCCCATCACAGGGTCACGGGTTTGCAGGACAGGGGCTCCATCACTGTATCACTGAAACTCCCATGTTCAGGGTACCCAGGCAGAGACTTCTGCGCACCTGCACCCCAGCCTGCATCCAGGCCCCACTTGGTCCTACTCCTTGGATGCATCACTGGGGGGTAAATCCCTCTACCCTTATGCTCCTGGGACTGGGGGATGGCCCAGTGGTGGTTGTTTGCAGGAGGGGAATGTGGAAGAGGCGTGGGCATGCAGGCTGGGGTGTCCACACACGTGTACAGAGCCCCTCATGGTAGAGACAGACCCAGGTGAGCTGTGAAGGGGTGGGGCTGGAGGCGGAGTGACAGCTCTTCCTGTGTCATTGGACTCTTGGGCGGAACACTGAGGACCAGTGAATTCTCAAGTTCACTTTGACCTTCCAGGTTATTAGAAAGGTACACTCGTCCACTTGCAGGATGATAGAATACATTTTATTTATCAGTTTGCTATCTTGACTTATAACTCTGAAGTTCTTTTATTTATACAATTCATTTATTTGTTTTTGGCTGTGCTGGGTCTTTGTTGCTGCACAGCTTTTCTCTGGTTGCCGTGAGCAGGCTTCGCATTGTGGTGGTTTCTCTTGTTGCGGAACACAGGCTGTAGGCACACAGGCTTCAGTAGTTGTGGCTCCCAGGCTCTGGAGCACAACCTCAATAGTTGTGGCACCCAGGCTTAGTTGCTCCTGTGGGATCTTCCCAGACCAGGAATTGAACCTGTGTCTCCTGCATTAGCAGGCGATTGTTTACTGCTGAGCCACCAGGGAAGCCCAATTCTGAAGTTCTTAATCACAGTATGGGGATCTCAATCTGTGCCCTTGCCCCAGGCTCCAGAATGTTCGAGATGGGTCTGTGAGGGTGCTGCAACCCACTGGGTTCTTGTTTCTCTGCCTAGAAGGTGTAACTCAGAGGCACTGTTATATATCTTGGGTCAGGAGCTCAGAGGCAAAAAAAAAAAAAAAGCCCACCTGCTGTGCAGCCCCCAGGGAATAGGTGACCTTCCTGTTCCCACTGTATTGAATTTGTTTTATATCAGATAAGGGCTCATTAAATAGTAGCTCTGGTTATTTTAGAGCTAAGAACCTGTCCCTACAGAGGAATGGGGATGGGGAAACCAGGAGAGACCAGACTGTACCAGAACTCAAGCATGGGTCAATGCAGTTTGCCCAGAGTGTGGGCTGGGGAGTGTGGATGGTTCCAAGCCTGGTGGTCCCCTTTGCTGAGAATGTCACCTGACTGGGTCTGCCCAAAGAACAGGATTTCTGACTTACGAGTGTGGCCAAGCAGAACAATCCAGCGATTTCAAGGGCAGACAGTATAGCCTCAAACTTGACTTGTCCTCTGTGAGATATGGTACTTTTGCTTAAACCCTTGTGAACCCAGGGACAGAATGAACACTGAAGCTACCTCTTCATAGGTAGCTTTAATTAATTAATTAATTAATTAATTTAAAATTAATTTAAAGTAATTAAATTTTAAAAATCAATTTATTTTTGGCCACGCTGGGTCTTCATGGATGCACGCGGACTTTGGTTGCGGCAAGTGAGGGCTACGCTCTAGTTGCGGTACCTGGGCTTCTCACTGTGGCAGTTCTTGGTGAGCATAGGCTCTGGGTGTGCAGGCTTTAGTAGTTGCGGGGAGTGGGCTTGGCTGCTCTGTGGCATGTGATATGTTCCCGGACCAGGGATCAAATCTGCTTCCCCTGCACGGGCAAGCAGATTCTTAACCAATGCTTTCATGGGATTTTGCAAGGACTAAATGACATTGATCAGGCACTGGACAGATGATCCCGATTCTTCAGCAGACACTCAGGGGCACATCTCCCACATCCCAGGTGTTCAGCTGGCCCCACCTTGCCTTGGGAAGCTCTCTTCATCCTTCCTGGGAACCCCCACTAGCCCAGTTTACCCTGTAAGGAAGCACTCTCTCACCAGCAGTAGAAGTCTCAGTAGGGAGAGGTTTAGCAGCCTCTTGACACCAGTCCATCCTTCCTCAATGGTACCTTCTATTCAGGCATGTAGATGTCCCAGGTGTTCAGAAGTTAGTAGCTTCTTTTCATGTTGGGTCAGCCGTGCAGCTGCCAACAAAGCATCAGTGATGATCAATGATGCCCAAAGTTCTCACACGCTTATACCACAGGAGCCAAGTGATCACCGGAGGCTTGGATGGCTCTCCTAAGTCTCACATGGGATATACGGGCTCACTGTACAAGGTGAGTACTCAGACAGCTCAGGATCCAGGAGACAGATGGACTGTCGTGAGGCCGTTGGGCCACCATATGGCAGCTTGGCCCCTGGGATCCCTGGGCTGTGGGTCGCCGTCCGGACTCAGGAGGCTGTCTCTACCTGCAGCTATCTCTGCATCTCTGGGTGTGTCTCTGATGGTCTATCATTCCTCCTCTGCTTTACCTGCTTCTGTTTCACTATTTCACTGTCTTCTTTTTATTTATGTATTTATGGCTACACTGAGTCTTCATTGCTGCGAGCAGGGCCTACTCTCCAGTTGCAGTGAGTGGGCTTCCCATTGCGGTGGCGTCTCATTCGAGGGCGCAAGGGCTTCAGTAGTTGCAGCACACGGGCTTAGCTGCCCCATCGACCAAGTATCAAACCCGCGTCCTCTGCATTGGCAGGTGGATTCTTCACCACTAGGCCAACAGGGAAGTCTTCTTCCTCTTCTTTTATGCATCTCTTCCTCTCTGTCTCTTTCTGAGATTTTTTTTTCTCTCTCTCTCTTGCTTTACATCTCTCTCCATGGCACTCTCCATCTGTCCTAAGCTGATAAACTCAATGCCTTCTCCCCCTAAGTCCACCTCTTGGGACAGATGCCCTCTGTGACCCCAGAGCCCTTTGTACCCACTTTCCCTCCCTTTCTCATGGAGTTCCAGTCCTGGGCTGCTAAAGAGGTAAAGGGCAGAATGGGCTCAGCCCTGCCAGGGCTAAACCAGGTCCTCACTTTTTTCCTGTCCCTCCCTGGGGTGCCTTGTCATTAGGAAGTCTTCAAAACAGTAATTAAAAACAATTCGCAGGAGGTTTTCAACAACTTCTAAGATATTTATTTTAATTCTCTTGGTCCCAGGGCCCATCTGAAGCAGAGGGGATAAGGAGGTACCAGGGGGCACCAGGGGTCTTTCGGAGTTGATGCTTGATCCTAAAGGTAAAGGAGCGGGATGGCCAAGTTTAGAAGACCCCTGACCAGCACCCCGCAGAGGGAGTGTAGGTCTTGGGGACCAGAAGCAAAAGGACTGAGACGTTGCTGGAGCGTTAGGAGGTGGTCTTGTAGGAAACTAGGGCAGCAGCGAAGTTTTCAGTGGGCCCAGGTTTCCAGGCTCCGAGTCTGAGGCCACACCCCAGTCTCCAGCTAGAAGGCAACGTGCCCACCAGCTCTTGCCTCTTCCAGAACATAGCTGGATTTTTTTTTTTCCAAATAAAAATTTTTTCAAAATTAGGTCTCGATTACTCCTGGCAAACATGTCCCGTCCCAGTTTTTAATTGGGAACCGTTCCACTCCAAAGCAAACGGCCGGGCAGAGGGTTTTGCAAAAACTTCCGCGAGTTGTGCAAAAAACGGTCTGATCCGGACTCCAGGAGCCTCTAGAAATTGAATACAAACGTATCACGTCTTTAAAGCGCTTTCCCCACCCCCTCCTCCAGGGAGAAGGTCCACAGGTCTCATCAAATTTTCAAAGAGCTGCAAGAAGCCCACCACCACCGCTAGAAAGGGTGAAAAGGTTAAGCATCCTTACAAAGGTACCAGCGAGGCGGTTTTCAGTTGGAAAGGAAACTTCTGCCTGCCCACCACCCACCCCCCCACCCCACCCCCTTTTTCCTTTT
>SJXQ01004866.1:8969-43212 GCA_006408695.1 Aepyceros melampus | reverse complement strand
CCCCTTGGGCGAGGGCGGAGCTGAGAGCCCGCGGCAAGAGAGCAGAAAAATTTTGCTTCAGCACCTCATTTCCCCTTCCACCGTCAACCCCCTAAAAAGAGACGATCAAAGAAAAAGAAGTTTAAGATTCTCAGCTAGCGAGCGCGCGCAGCGCATCCGGAACGCGCGAGGTGGGGTCGTTGAACTTGCCCCGCCCCCTGAGCCGCAGGAAGCCCCCAGATCTGCTCCTGCGACCTCAGGTATTTGAGGAAGCCAGTCCCGGCGACTTTAAAAGGCTGCGAGATGTTCAAGGTCATAAACTGGACGACAGGAAGCGACTCTTGGAGCTAAAATTCTAATTCCTGTTTTATTGATTAAGGAGAGGCGCCTAGATGGAGTTTAAACCCAAGATGGAAAGTTGGAATGTCCCACCCAAATCCTCTTTCTCGCTCTGGCCTTCCAAACAGCCTCTGTGCTCGTCACCCCAGCTCACCTCGGTGAGGAGAGGGGCGCGCACAGGGAGGAGAGGTGGAAATTTATGGCTGTGGACCTTACAGGAAATTCGAAGGGGTGGGGCTAAGGGAGAGTAGATGCCGAATTTAATCTTGCTCCCTTGGGTTACACTGTGGACCGCAGGTGATCGAGGGCTCCTGTGGTCACTGCTGCTTTCTTTATTTAAAATGCTGACATTCTGTTCATCGTGAACTTTTTTTTTTGCTTTAGTGGGTTTTTTTTTTTGTAATATACTGCATTAAAACATTATTTATCTTGATGACTGCTTATTTGGCCTTGTCTTCAGTGTTGCTCACGAAGCCTTGCTCTAGTCCCCGTCTTGCTGCCAGGGCAGCTGAAGGATCTCAAAAGGCCCAGTCCTGATTTGGAAATATTTGGGGAGGAGGGGGTGTTGGGGTATCGCAGAGAGGCAAGGGCACTCCAGAATAGAAGGAAAGGGAAAGAGGAGAGATTTCCAGGGTGCTGAGGTTGCCCCCCTTCCCTATCCCGAACTGGAACCCCAGACCAGATCAAGGCAAGAGAAGATTTCATTTTCCTCCCCTAGGTTGTGGCAGGGGTTCCTTATGACATCTCTGACTGTGATTGAGAGCAGGGAGCTTGGACCATCTGACTCCAGGTCAGAGGCCTGGATTTCATTCCTGGGAGCCCAAATGAAGCTTACTGTGTGGCCTGGGGCAGGTTTGTGTCCTGTGCCGAGTCTGTGGTCTCCTTGGGGGATTTTTTTTTTTTTTAAGTGGAAAAGTCCAGCCAGATACATTCAGAACATGTTAAATAAAGCAGTTTTCCAAAATGCTTCTTGGCTCATGAGTAGTTTTTTTTTTTTTTTAATCCCCAGAAAGCTCCTATTTTATTAAAAGGCTTATAATAATGGCTAAGATTTACGGAGCATTCACCCCAGGTCAGACATTTTGCCAGCACTTTCCAAACATTATCTCTTTTAATCCTCACAACAAGATCTAGGAGATAGAAACTATCTTTTATCCTCCTTTTATAAACAAAGAAATTGAGGCTCAGAGAGGGGAAGCAATTGGTGCAGGGTCACACAGCAGCTGAATGGTGGACTTCAGAGACCTGGTGGGTTCCAGCCAAAGAGACTCAATTCTTTAGCATTATGTGTGTTTGTGAAAGTTCTGCCATGTTTGCATTTAAAGACATTTCTGGACAAAGGAAGTATGAATGGATTCTGAGAGGTGAAGCTACTTGCTCAAGGTCACACAACCAAGCGAGACTGCGGAGGCTGCCTCTGGACCTGCATCTCTGGACCATCTGAACGCACACTGGCCTTCCGAGCCGATTCATCCTTGCCCTGCTCATGTCCCCCAGAATGGACTAAACCATCATCCAAAAACAGCTGTTTTTTAGCCAGTAACAACCTAGGCATGTACTCTGTGTACCAGAGCTGTTTCAATAAGCCACAGATTCTCAGGCTGAGTGAGAAGGCTCTGAAAGTTTGCAGCCAGGGATGGGGGGTGGACCAGACAGCAAACATAAGAGGAGAAATTGGGAAACAGAGAATGTTCTGATTTGCCTAAAATTCCAGGAAAGAAAAAAAAAAAAAAGACATAATGATTAAAGGACTGGGTATAGGGAGTCTGAGCCCCATGGAGGGGCAACTATGCCGAAGGGTCCCCAGCTAGTGGCTGTTCATATCTCAAGAGTATTTGTTGTTGAAGAAGAAACAGCTGTGATGTTAAAAACACTTCCTGAATGAAGCAACTCTGTGCCCTACAGAAGCTGGGACACATGTGATTCTGTGTGATGCCTTAAATGCAGAAGGAAATGTGATTTGAGTTTTAGACTTTTCCTATAAACCTCCAGAAGCAGGCACTTGGGGGAAAATCTGCCAGATTTGAGGTTCTAGCTTTTGCTTTAGTAAACAAGGTCGTTAAAAATCAGATGGGCAGCTGGGAATGTACAGCCCTTTAAAAATCTGAAATATTTTCCCGGCTCTTAATGAGTACTTTGATTCGTAGAGGGCTGACTCTTAAGGGCTTTAAACACATTTTCTTCTTTTTCCTTTGTACCTCCAGGTGATAGATTAGTAGGTCTTTTCACCTGTAAAGAAACCCAAGCACAGCAAGGTTAGAATATTCACACCAGAACACACAGCTTGTAAATGGAACAGCTAGGATTCACGCTCAGATTCACACTCAGATTTTTTTGTTGTTGAACTGCAGACACCATGTTTTTCATCCATTTCAGGAATCTACGGGCCAGGGGCAAACCTGATGGAACATACCAAACATTTTATAAGACTCTCTGAGGAGCCTGAGAGGTTCAAAGCATCGAAGGAATATCAGAAAGAGTTTTCGGAGCCAATCCCAGAAACTTCTCTCAGTTCTTTTTTCCTGGCCGAGAAGCTAGAGAGGAGGCCTGTTCAGGAACTGAAGCTCTGTCCAGGGCAGCCAGAGTTGTTTGGAAGCATGGGTTGGGAGTTAAAGGCGATAAGTGCTCAGAGATGGGCTGAGATGAACTGAGAAACACCATACCTCAAGGCAGATGCTCCTTGAGATTTCTCAGTGAGTGCCCAGAGCTTGATACAGCAGCAGCATTTACTGAGGACCTATGGACCATGTCTACAAAGGGCTAAGTAAACACCTGGCAGGCGGGATCCAACTTCCCAACAGTCCAGTGAGGAATTCTTGGGAAAGCATGTACAGTTGTTCAGGTCACGCACTGCACAAAGAGGCTGGCAATCACAGCCTGGCCTGTGCCCATGTGTATTTATTACAACAGCTTTCCAGCAGATGGCAGTAAAGTGTCTGGTTTCAATGAAATCAGTGTATTACGACAAATTACTGACATGGAAGTAAGGTGACTTGAGGAAGGGGAGGAAGAAGTGCCTTCTCCTAATTTTGCAAAGGCACAACAGTATGGGCTAGCAGTAAGCAGCTCTCCCATTCGCAGGTGGCACACTGAGGTCCAGAGTGGTGGAGTCCCTGGCTTGGGATCACAGAGTTGGTTAGAGGGGAAGTCAGCTTTCATACCTAGGACTGTCTAACCCAAGTCTGGACTTCCAAATGCTGTATTAAGGCTCTTAGGAGGTTGGGAAACAAGCGACCCAACAAGATGGGAAATACAGTATGGGAGATTACTTCATGTGATGGTCTATTGGTCATATTCTGAAAAGGAACAGCTGTCTTGCCAAGGCATAAACTCCACTTTGGGTCTTTAAGTCTGATAATAGTTCAGTCGCTCAGTCGTGTCCAACTCTTTGTGACCCCCATGGACTGCAGCCCTCCAGGCTTCCCTGTCCATCACCAACTCCCAGAGTTGGCTCAAACTCATGTCCATGGAGTTGGTGATGCCATCCAACCATCTCATCCTCTGTCGTTCCCTTCTCCTATTGCCTTCAATCTTTCCCAGCATCAGAGTCTTTTCCAGTGAGTCAGTTCTTTACATCAGGTGGCCAAAGTATTGGAGTTTCATCTTCAACACTGGTCCTTCCAATGAATATTTAGGACTGATTTCCTTTAGGATGGACTGGTTGGATCTCCTTGCAGTCCAAGGGACTCTCAAGAGTCTTCTCCAACACCACAGTTCAAAAGCATCAGTTCTTCAAATTGATCTTTTCTAAAGAAAGCATCAAGCTTTCTTTAGAGTCCAACTCTCACATGCATACATGACTACTGGAAAAACCATAGCCTTAACTAGATGGACCTTTGTCAGCAAAGTAATGTCTCTGCTTTTTAATGTGCTATTTAGGTTTGTCATAGCTTTTCTTCCAAGGAGTAAATGTCTTTTAATTTCATGGCTTCAATCACCATCTACAGTGATTGTGGAGCCCCTCAAAATAAAGTCTCTCACTGTTTCCATTGTTTCCACATCTATTTGCCATGAAGTGATAGGACCAGATGCCATGATCTTAGTTTTCTGAAAGTTGAGTTTTAAACCAACTTTTTCACTCTCCCTTTCACTTTCATTTCACTCTGATAACAGAAGCAGCATTAATTTTTGACTTAAGGACTCTTCAAATTGTCATGGAGAGAACTCATTTAGTGGCTTGTTGGGGCTAAATTCCACACCAATTGTATTCTGGTTATGCTAGAATTTGTTCACATCATGCATGACTATGTCAGACTTGCAGGCACGCCTTTAGGATTTGAAAACTTTGCCCCTAGAATGGCTGAGCGGTCTAAGGCATGGAGTTCAGGATTTGAAGACCTCGCATCACGCAGGACACAGCATTGTAACATGCTTAGTAACATAGCATTGTGGTTAAGAGTATAGGCTCACAGGACTTCCTTGGTGGTCGATGGTTGAAAATCTGCCTTCCAATGCAAAGGGACACGAGTTCGATCCCTGGTCAGAGAACTAAGATCCCACATGACGTGGGAACAGCTAAACCCTCGCACTGCAACTGCGAGCCTGCACCCTGCAAACAGAGAAGCCTTTGGGCTGCAACTAAGACCTGATTCAGCCAAACAAATAATTAAAAAAAAAAAAAAAAGAGTAGGGGCTCTGGAGTCTCCTAGAATCTGAGTTTGACCTATTCCTCCTGTTTAAAGCTGTTGCAAGCTTGAGGAAGTGATTTACAGCCTCTGAGGCCAGGTTTCTACATCTCTAAAATGGGCACAATAGCAACAGTCCCATCACAGGAAAAGTGAGATAATGCAAGTGAAGAGGTTAGCACACCTAGCATATTAATGTTGACTAGCGTTGCTGTGAATTGTGTCCCATTTGCACTGATTGAATCATTCACTTTCATCTGCCTATTGAAGGGATGGATCTCGGACCAAACCCTAGAGCCCAGCACACAAGTTTGGTCACTGGGGCTGGGGCAGTGGGGGTGGGTACCTAAACATGGTTTCTAGGCATCAGGGCTTCCTAGAAGGGTCTTGCTTTGGTGATAGGCATCCTTTCTTTCAGTCCTCTTTTTCTTCAGTCTGCAAGTGGAGATGCAGGAATTATTGGAAGTGTGGGCGTGTAGATAATTTGTGCAGGTCTGGCTGCCTTGGGTTCCTTGATGGAAAGAAAAAAATAAGAGAGAGAGATGGTCTATCCAGAAATGCTCCTGAAGTCCTAAATTTCATTTTACAAGAAGTGTCTTTAATAACTCAAGCCCAGCAAACTCGACAAAGTCAAAGTGCCACCTCATTCACCGCCTCGGTGACATTTGGAATTTAGAAACCTGCCCGCTCTCTTCAGCCTGGTGATGTCACCAGACGCGGAGGATGGAAATTCCACACACCCCTCCGCCACCACCAAAATAAAGTTATGAAGGACGCTGGGGAACCTACGATTTTTACCATTTATTATATAATTGTTATGATTATTACTACTCTAATTTATTTCCCTACTTAAAAATGTTCTGGCAACTGTAACTCATTTTAGTCTGATCCTTGCAAACCAGGAGACCCCGGGTTATTTAGAGAGAGAGAGAGAGAGAGCATTTAGCCAGGTGCGGGGGTCTCAAATTTCCTCAAAATTGCTGCAGGGCGAGTTCTCAATATAGAAATAAGCAAAGAACAGTGTGTGTATTATATCAATATTATGATAATGTGCGCCGAATGCAGATCATAAGTGATTAATTCGGTCGTTTTCCAAGTGTATCCCTGGGGGTTTCGATCCTAACCGGCCTGAGAATGAACGCATGCGCATGTATAATCCCACCTCCTTGGGCTCAGTGGAAAAACACCTCGATGCAAGATGAGGGAGGAGAAAGTAGGTATTTAAGGCCCGGCGAAGCAGCTTGTTAATTGCAGACTCGGCTTTGTCTGTCACCTGAGTGGAGGCGGGGGAGGACAGATCGGAGGCACAGAGCCAATAAAAACGGCCAGGTCCTATCGTTCTGGACGCAGTATTTCGTCAGTATTTTAATGTTACACAGATGAAAAGTTCTTATAGGGAAAAGTTTGTGTCTGAGGTTAAACTGAGGAGTTGTTCTGGAAGGGCTGTGAATACGAAAAAGAATTCCTTCTCAGCCGGTTAAAATACCAGTAGGTTTGTATTTTTGTCCTAACTGAGCAATGGGATGCCTTAAGGTTCAGCAATGATGATAATATTATATAAAGGAGAGCAGTTTACTGAGCACTAATTGTGAGGGTGGATGTGCTTGTGTCTGGAGACTTCTGATTGGCATCACTGGTGGAGGTGCTGGGGGGATGCTCTTTGCATCTAGTGGGTAGAGGTTGGGATGCTATTAAACATCTTAGGGGGTTCCCTGGTGGTCCAGTAGTTAAGAATCCGCCTTCCAGAGCAGGGGACTCAGGTTCAATCCCTGGTGGGGAAACTAAGATCATGTTGCTCACACATGCGCTGCCATGAAGACCCAGCACAGCCATAATAATAATAATAATAATAAAAAACACCTACAATGCACAGGACATTCCCCCCTGCCCCGGTCTCCCCCATCAAAGAATTCTCCGGTCAGAATGTCAAGAGTGCCAAGATGGAGAAACATTTTGTTTACAGCTACACATGCATCAGTTTATTTAATGTTTGCAACAATTCTTCAGGCTAGGTATTATTGCTTGTCCCACTTTCTAGATGAGGCAATGAGGCTTGGAGACATTAAAAGAACGCTCAAGGTCACTAGAGGACTTGATGGAGCCAGGAGGCAAACCCAGGTGGGGAGGGTCCTACCTCCAGCCATGTGATGAATCATCTCTCTTAGAAACCCCACCAAGCTCAGGTGTGTGTGCTTACATGTATAGTATCTGCACTGAGCCATTCCAGAAGGATATACGCCAGTCTCTCAATGCTTATCTCCAGGGTTGAGTTATGAGAGATGATTTTTCAAGTTACTTACCCAAGGTGCACAAATCAATTCCATAATCAGAACAAAACAGTGACTTTTAAGATGAATACGCAGGAAGTCTATGTGACAACACGGGAAAGAATTGACTATATTTTAGTAAGTGAAGCAGGATAACAAAGTGCATCTTTCACGGCTTCTCTCGTCTTGGCAAGAATGAAAGCTGTGAACGAGGGCTTCCCTGGGGGCTGAGTGGTTAAGAACCTGCCTGCCAGTGCGGGAGACTCGAGTTTGGTCCCTGGGCCGGGAAGATCCCCTGGAGAAGGAAACAGCAAGCCACTCCTGTATTTTTGCGTGGAAAATCCCATGAACAGAAGAGCCTGGCAGGCTACAGTCCATGGGGTCGCAAAGAGCTGGACATGACCTAGCGGCTGAACGAGTCTTGAACGTTCCTTGATGGAGGAGATGCTGGGAACTGCTTCTCAGATATGAGGTGGGAAATGAATGCTTTCCTTCTGTTTTTCACATTGTCTGTTAAATTGTTTTACTCTATACTCATATAGGATTTTTATTATTCTTTCTTTTTCATAAGGTATGTTGTTTCATAATACTGAATATATGTCATAAGCTACATTTCATAATAACAGTGTAACATGTCTGCATGGATTAATTTTTAAAAACATACTTAATTCTTTTTTATGTAAAGGAATGCAAATATTTTATGCATATTTTCCTGAAGGGTCTTGCATAGCTTTTTGGAGATTCTTAAAGATGTACAGGTGACCCTTCAAATAATTGTTGCAGCCAGCATGTATTAAACATTTACTTTGTTCCATGGATTATGCTAAACACATCACAGACATCTCACTTACTGTCACAACAACCCTATTGAAAACTGAAAGTGTTAGTCGCTCAGTTGTGTCCAACTCTTTGTGACCCCATGGACTATAGCCTGCCAGCCCCTCTGTCCATGGAATTCTCCAGGCAAGAATACTGGAGTGGGTAGCCATTCCCTTCTCCAGAGGATCTTCCTGACCCAGGGATTGAACCTGAGCCTCTTGCACTACAGGCAGATTCTTTACTGTCTGAGCCAGCAGGGAAGCCCAACAAACATATTAGGCCCAAATAATTTTTATTCCTATTTGACTCAGACTCAGAGAGGTTAAGTCACTAGTCTAAAGACCCACAGCAACTGGAGCTGGAGTTTAATCCCAGATCCCCCTGAAGTTAGAGCTTTCATTGTGTACCTCATAAAAAGAGTTTAGAAGCCTGGGAATCAGTTATTCTTTAGGGCTCTTCCAAGTGTGACATTTTATTCATTTCCAAGAGGGTTTGAGGAGCGTGAAATAGAACTCTATACATTGAACAAGGATTCTTGCACCTAAGAGCCAGGGACCGTCGCCTATGTGCACAGTCAGACAAAGACTCAAATCTTATCTTTGTTTCCTGCTGGAACCGGACAGAGAAACGGCCCCAGAAACTCCGTAAGGTGTCCACCTAGGGATGGGGGCAGTGATGGGAGGCTGAGGCTTGCATTCCGGTTAGAAGTGGGTGAAGGTAAGAAGGCAGTGTGAACAGGCGACAAGCACTTGGGTTGGCTATTTTAAAGCTGCTTTAAAAACACTAATGAGACTCCAGGCAGCCTGAGAGTGTGGATCTGCCAACCAAGGCAGGGATTGTAAATAGCGTGTTCCCACTTGGCCAGGCTCCTAATTAACCACAAGCCACCATGTCCTAAATTTGGACTCTGTCCCCCATTGTGGCTCCTTGAACGTTGGAAGAGGGTGTAAAATATGTAGATGCGGTGAGAGTGGAAGGTGGGAAAACCTTCCGTGGGTAATTACCTGGGAAACAGTAACCGGCTCTGGTTACCCCCAGGCAGGGCATCCCCCAGGCAAGGAATAGAGTGACTTGAATTAGGTACAGTGATAGGACTGATGCTTCCCTCCCACAGAATTTAAGGGGCTGCCCCGCAAACTTGTAGTCAGGATAAATAGTATTTTAAGGCAGTTTTTTCCAACTTCCACTTGTTTATTTCTGTGTATAGAATACAATTGAGTTTTTAAATTTTTTAAAAAACTTTTTGTTTCGTGTTGTGGTATAGCTGATTAACAAACAACTCGTGATAGTTTCAGTTGAACAGCGAAGTGACTCAGCCACACGTATACATGTATCCATTTAATGCAATATTTTAAAATATGAAAATTAGTGCCAAGTAATGGACAGGGAGGCCTGGCATGCTGCGATTCATGGGGTCACAAAGAGTCGGACACGACTGAGCGACTGAACTGAACTGAACTGAATCTATGATTTTAAATTTTATTTAAATATTAAAGAAATGTAGGCTCTGACAGGTCCAGGATTAAGATAAGGAGAAGGAAGGGCAGGGTTAGACCTTGTTTTTATTTAAAACAGTCATTGAGTAATTTTATATTTTATTTTTTATAGATATTTATTTGTTTAACTGGCTGCACTGTGTCTTAGCTGTGGCCCGTGGGATCTTCGTTGTAACATTCAAGATCTAGTTCCCTGACCAGGAATCGAACCCGGGTCCACTGTATTGGGAGCATGGAGTTTTAGCCATTTGACCATTGAGCAAGTCCCAAGAATTGTAAAAGAAATCCCAGCCGTTGTGTTATTTCAGCCTTACATTTCCTAATAACATGGGCGTTTTTCTTATGTAACTTCAGTGGTATTATCACATTAACAAACTTGACAATAATTGTTTGCTATCATCTAATACTCAGGTTAGGATCAAATTTTCCCGATTGTCTTTAGAAAGTCTTTTATGCTTGTCTTGTTCTAATTAGGGTCCGGACGAGTACATACATTGCATTTGGTTGGTGCACCTTTAAGCTGTCTTTTCATGTAGGACAGTCCCCAGCATCTTTTTCATGCCGCTGACTTGTTGCAGAAACAAGTCATAGAAAATGTCCCACATTCTAGACTTGACTCTCTGCTTCCTGTGTGTCATTTAGGTTCATGTATTTTCTCTGTTGATTTCTGTTTTTAATTTCATTGATTAAAATTTTCTTCTGCCGACTTTAGACTTATTCTTCTCTTCTTTTTTCTAGTTTCCTAAGGTGGAACCTTAGATTATTGATGTCAGAGCGCTCTTCTTTTCTAAAAGGTACACTCAATTCTATAAACTTTTCTCTAAGCACTGCTTTCCCGGCATCCCACACATTTTGAAAAGTTGTATTTTAATTTTTGTTTAGTGGAAATCTTTTTAAATTTCTATTAAGACTTCTCTGACTCATGTGTTATCTAGAAGTGTTTAATCTATTATTAGATTAATCTATTAGGCTATTAATGTGTTATTTAGAATATGTTGTTTAATCTCCAAGTATCTGGGGAGTTTCTAATTATCTTTCTGTTACTGATTTCTAGTTTAATTCCATCATGGTCTAAGAGCATATACTGTACGGCTTCTATTCCTTTATGCGTGTTAAGGTGTGTTTTATGACCCAGAATATGGTCTGTTTTGGTGAATGTTGCCAGTGAGCTTGAGAAGAGTGTATTTTCTGCTGTTGTTGGATGAAGTAGTCTATAGATGGCAATTATATCCAGTTGACTGATCGTGCTATAATGATTTTCTGCCAGCTCAGTCTGTCAGTTACTGATAGGGGGTGCTGAATTCTCCAACTGTAATATTGGATGTGTATTTTTGGATGTGTATTGGATTTTTTTTTTTTCTCCTTGCAGGTTTATGGGTTTTGCCTTGTGTATTTTGAGTCTCTGTTGTTAGGTGCATACATGTTGAGGATTGCTAGTCTTTTTGGAAAATTGACCCCTTTGTCATTATGTAATGTTCCCGTGGTATCATTGAACTTGTTTGCCATCCCTTGTGTTTCTTGTAAATACCAGAGAGCTTTAAAGACTCGTAGTAGACTTTGGGGCCCCTGCCTGTCCTCTTGCCTGTATCATTTCAGTATGAACTGACAGTTTTGGCATTTCTGTACCTGGATATTGTCTCAGCTACCAGGAGCCACTGATCAGAAGTGCTAGAGATTCAAATCTCCCCAACCCCCAGGAATACCCCTTAACCAGTGACTTATAAGAACTGCTATATAAGTACTCCTATATCCCATCCCTTGGGTGGGATGACTCTGAAGCACTAGTTTACACTGGCTTGCAGATTTCCTGGGTTGAGGGTTCCAGGGTTAAGCTCTAATCACCCACAGTGGTAACTTGTTAGATAACTCAGCTTTTACTGGCTGTCTTCCCTTCCCTGTCTCATTTTCTCATTCCACTACCAGCATTTCTAGGGAATACTTCCAAAATTTATTATGTGTACTTGAATTTTCATCTTAGGGTTGCTTCAGGGGGAGTCCAAACTAACACAAAACTTAAGTAGATTCAGATTCGAGCTTCTCATAAGAATCCATCACAGAGGCCTCACAGTGTCTGGTTGTCCCACTGTTAACTAAATGTTTCAGTTGATCAGGGAATTCAGGTGATGACAGCCTGGACTCTTCATTGCAAATTTCCTCATCAGCCTTTCCTCTAATGATCGTATCCACTGATCATCACTGCCTGAATCCACATCTCTCACTTTTAATGTTTTATGAGACAGGGAAAGCAAAAACACCTGACCATATCATTTGAGCCCCTGAGTCAAGCTGTGCCTGAAGCCTTTCCTATTCCTGGACTTCTCACATTTTTTTCTTTTTTGCCTCACTGTGTGGTTTGCGGGATCTTAGCTCCCCAACCAGAGAATGAACCCGGGCCCCGGAAGTGAAAGCACTGAGTCCTAACCACTGGACCACCAGGGAAATCTCTGGACTTTCCAATTTTCTGAGCCAATAAATTCCTTCTGGGATAAGCCAACTGGAGTTTAATTTCTGTCACTTGCAACTGTACAAGTTCTTGATGGATACCAAGTATTGCTGAGGGTACCAACAAAGCAGATTGCTCACACACCAATTTATCTAATACAGACGCCAAACTATGCACATCTCCGCTTGGTTGGGAGGGACACCTCTGTTCTGAGACGACTCCACTATTGCTCTGATGAAAGGGGCTCCTGGGAACGTGGTCAATAGCATGGGGGTGGGGGCGGTCCTTGCCCCACTTCTATGCCATATTTTCTTACCTGGGCCTGCAGTCAACGCTTCTTGATCCCAGAGTAACCCACCTTCCTACCATAGCACTTTTCTTAGCTTTCTATCCATCCTCATCCTTTGCCGGCAATTCTCAAACATATAATTTTCTCCTCAAAAACATCCCTCCCTACAGGACAATGGGACAGCTCAGTTACGTTGTAACATGAACACACCTCTATTAGCCCAGAGGTTGGTGACCTTAAAAGCACAGCTCCAAACTAATTGTAAAGCAATTATACTTCCATTAAAAAATTCATTTGAAAAACACAGCTCCAGCTTAATCACACCCACCAATATCTCTTTTCTCACCCATTTTGGTGATCTCTCTCTCCCAAAGCCCAGAGTCAAATCAAAGTTTCCATTTTTAAAGACAGAAGATTGCTGATGTCTTTGAAAAGACTTTTTCCCAAGAGCAGCTTTCAAAATATTTAACAACAGATACAGCAGGGATGTCAGTGAATCCAGATGCTGCTCATAAAAACAGATACCCTAGGATGAGCACATGCCAAGTTTCATCATCAGCTCTGGCTTTTCCCTCTTCTACTGCTAACTCTTAAATCTTAGGATTCAGTTGCATCTGGGGTACCTGCTTTCAGACACAAAACACCTGAGACTTTCTCAAATGATTGCTTATTTTCCCCTTCCCCCAATAAGGCCGCCAAACATTGCTTCTACCTCTGTATGAATGCCACATCCGTTTAATTACAACAGCTTAGGGCAATATGGAAAAGGCGATGGCGCCTCACTCCAGTACTCTTGCCTGGAAAATCCCATAGATGGAGGAGCCTGGTAGGCTGCAGTCCATGGGGTCGAGAAGAATTGGACACAACTGATCGACTTCATTTTCATCTTTCACTTTCATGCATTGGAGAAGGAAATGGCAACCCACTCCAGTGTTCTTGCCTGGAGAATCCCAGGGACGGGGGAGCCTGGTGGGCTGCTGTCTATGGGGTCGCACAGAGTCGGACACGACTGAAGCAACTTAGCAGCAGCAGGGCAGTATATTGCAGGAAAGCCATCACTGGTTTTAATTAAATGAAGCCTGGTGAGCATCTCCAAGTCTCCCTTCTCGCCTGCCCCTCTGCCAGTGCAATGAATGTGAGCTCCTGTTTATTGAGGAACATTGAGGAGAAGGGGAAGAAACTTTGGTTTGGTTTTAAACTTCATTCTCAAACCAGTTGGGAGCAGGTGGTGTGACAGGCCACCTTCAAAGCAAATTTTGCCCCAGAGCCAGTGAACAAGCAGGTGTGCTAAGAGCAAGCATCTGGGGTCCTGATGTGTCATGCTGGACCCTAGACTTCTGGAAGTCCAGGACAGTGATGGGAATACGTGGGGCTCTGGGAAGACCTTCCATCTAATGTTCTCTGGGGCAGGTGCCAAGCCATCCCCTTTTGGGAGGATGTCAGATGGTGACAGGTACAGAGCACTCAAGAACTGTTCAAAGTATGCCTTCGTGGTAGTCACGGCTCATGAATCCACATGTCTTCTATGGGTCAATCATCTGGCAGAAGTCTTTTACATACATTTGTTCATTGACTGTTCATCGCAACTCCAAGAGGTGGGCAGAATTATTTCCCCCACCTTACAGATGAGGAAGATAAGGCTCAGAAGGAAGTTAAGAGGCTTGCCAGGGCCACGCAGCTAAGAAGTAGCAGAAGTGAAGTGATGGTCTCTCTGTCGCTTCTGACTCTTTGTGATCCCATGCCAGGGATCCTCTGTAGCCCACCAGGCTCCTCTATCCATGGAATTCTCCAGGCAAGAATATTGGAATGGGTTGCCATTCCCTTCTCCAGAGGGTCTTCCTAACCCAGGAATCGAACCCAGGTCTTCTGCATTGCAGGCAGATTCTTTATCATCTAAGCCAGAAGGGAAGCCCGAGAAGTAGCAGAACCCATATTGAAACACATGTGGACTTTACTTAACCTCTCTCTTCTACTGCCTCTTAGCCCAGATCAACTTCCCTACTCTAGAGATGAATTAGGAAGCTTTTAATGCAAACAACAGAAAGCCTAAACTGGTGCCAACATGAAGACATGATTTTGCTCAACAAGAAGTCCAAGGTAGAGTGGGTTTCAGGGCTGGGTTGACCCAGCAGTGCCACAGTGCCATCAGGGATCCAGATTCTTTCCTTCTCTTCACTCTGCCATCCTTTGCGTGTGGTCCTTGCCTTCAACAATGACATCTCTTGTGTCCTAGTTGGCTGCATCTAGACCTGGCATGTCCCAGGGAAAAGAAGGTGGGGACATCTTTCTATCTCTTCACAGCAAGACAGTTTTCCCCAGAAGTTCTTCTCTCTCATTGTTCTTTGAGTTGACTGGGTTCAGCAGGGCAGTTGTCATTTGTGGGTGGAGGGGCAGGTCTCTTGAGAGATTGCAGTCAGATGACAGCTGGGGTTCTAGTCATTCGAATGACAGCTGAGCTCAGTGTCCAAGATAGCTTCTTTTCTAGTGCTTCTGCTGGGAGGATTAAGCAGCTGGATGATGGATGGCCAGGCATCTCTCTCACTACATGCATCCATCCCTTCCATGCAGTGCACTTGGGCTTCCTCGCAGCATGGCAGTCTCAGCGTAGTCAGACACCTCACAAGGCAGCTGGCTTCCATTGGAACACGAGATCTAGGTGGGAACTGCAAGGCTTCTTATGACCAAGCCTCAGAAGTCACACAGCATCACTGTCACTGTATCTGTGAATCAAAATTCCATCTTAGGGCCAGCCCAAGTTCAAGGGGTGGGGGAGACAACACAAAGACATGAATACTGGAAGTCTGGTTTATTGGTGGTGGGTGTGGGGCGGTCTTTGGAAACTAGCCCCCTTCCTTCTAGCAAACTTCTTATATGTCATTGACCCGAACTGTGTCACAGGTCCATTCCTCAACCAATCACTGCTCAGGATAACGGGGTTAGTAAGAGGAGCTATCACACCACAGGATGGATCACAATAAGGGGTCAACGTCATTGTATTATGAGCAGTCGCCAGGGCGGCCTGACCCTTGCTTTTCCCATACTATTATGAATTCACTGTGGTTGGTTCTTATGGTGATCCCCTCCCCAAAGCCCAAACACCTTCTTATCTCCCTTCAAGACAGACTAGAGAATCAACAGTTGAGGACTGAGCCCAGTTCTGAACTTTGGCCAGTCCTCTGCCGTAAAATACACTGAGGCTGGAGCAAGGTTCTCTTGAGATTTTTTTTTTAAGTTCAATTTGTCCTCTAAATGAGATGGACCAGCTTCCTGTTAAAGACTCTTCCAAAAACCAATTTAGCTTCTGGGCTCCTGTGATGTTCTCCTGTGTCCACAGTTGCCTCTGTCTGAACCATAAGGTAGACAAGCGAGAGGAACATGCAGGTAGCCTGGATGAGAACTTGAACCAGAAGTCCAAAGACCTCTCATTAGGCAGGTGACAGACAAATGGCCATTCTTAGATAAATGGCTTGACCTCTGCGAGTCTCAAATTCTTCATCCATAAATGATAATAATAAAATACAGAGCTGTCACAAAGTTTCAATCAGATATTATCCAGGGATTTCCTTGGTGGTCCAGTGGTTACGAGTCTGCCTGCCAATGCAGGGGACATGGATTTGATCCCTGCTCTGGGAAGATTCCACAATCTGCGGGGCAACTAAGCCTGTGTGCCACACTACTGTGCCCGCGTGCCCTAGAGCCTGTTCTCCCCAACAGAAGCCACCTCGATGAGAAGCCCGCACATCGCAACTGGAGAGCAGCCCCTGCCCGCAATAACTAGAGAAAGCCTGTGCAGCAACGAAGACCTAGTGCAGCCAGAAGTCATTCATTCATTCATTTAAAAAGCTATTATCCAGAAAAATGTACGCACTGATACATAAATACATGATATTCTTATGAGAGAAGGAGGAGGTAGACTAGTATCATGGTCCGAAGGTGAGGGAGAGAATCAGAAGCCTGAGATTTGAGCTCTGCCCCTTCCCAGCTGTGTGTGTTTTCGAGGAGATGACGCCCATCTCTAATTCTCAATTTCCTTATTCATAAAGGGAGGGTCTAGTGAGAAGGCCTGCATATCTGTCTCACGGAATCAGGGGAAGTTCAATTGAGGTAGAGATGTGAATGAGGTTTGAGACCCATCCAAGGCCCTACTGATGGGAGAGGAAGCAGCAGAGAGTGGGTAGTTTTTGAAAGGGCACAGCGTGGGCATCCCTGGAGGCTCAGTCAGTAAAGAGTCTGCCTGCCATGCAGGAGACCTGGGTTCGATGCCTGGATCGGGAAGATCCCTTGGAGAAGGAAATGGCAACCGGCTCCAGCATTCTTGCCTGGAGAAACCCATGGACAGAGGAGCTAGAGGGCTGCAGTCCATGGGTTCGCAAAGAGTCGGATGTGACTGAACGGCTAAACAGCAGCGTGGGTTACAGTAGGTAGGGCGTATGTCTTAGGCAGAGCCCCCAGAAGCAGATCCTGAGACAAAGTTTCCAGTACAAGTAGTTACTTTGGGAGATGATCTTAGGAAAACCTGGAGGAGCATGGGAAAGCGAGGCAGGGAAGGGAGGCAGACGGCAGTACAGGGTGCCTAGACAAGCAAGTTTCCTGGGTGGGCTTTGGGGCTTAATTCCACTGGGGAACTGTGGGAATCAGTGTATAGCACACACCCGAGAGTAATCCACCCAGGGGCAAGGAAGGCGGGACATTAATTTTCTGACAATTTCAGTTTGCTTGTGAGCAAGCCGAGCAGGCTCCAGTGGCTAGAGACAATTCCTGCCAAAGAATTTCAACTGCTGGCCTTTGCAAGTTCAACCAGCACACTGAAAATGAAGGTGTGATAGAAACAGACAGGGACAGTCACTATACATAGACGACCTCTTAGATCCAGCCTACTGACAAGACAGGATAGAGTTCAACCACGGTCAGTTCCAAGCTGTCCACAGCCCAGAGGATGTTGTCTTGTTCAGTCCTCCCCACAATCCATGGGGTTAAACAAGATAAAGACACCAGAGTGTTTTGCCCAGTGGCGGATGTGGAGTGAGCCCTTGATTGCAATTAGACATTCTTCTTGTCATTTTTTAAAAAAATACTATTTATTTATTTGGCTGCGTGGAGTCTTAGTTGCATTATGTGGGCTCTGGTTCCTGACCTGGAATCAAACCCTGGCCCCCTGCTTTGGGAGTTCAGAGGCTTAGCCACTGGGCCACCAGGGAAGTCCTGTCTTCTTGTCATCTTTATCATGGCAAAGGAAGGGCCTTAACTCAGAATCTGTTCTCTTTGGTCCTCAGTGGCCTTTGAGGAGCCCTATTTAACATTCAAATTTCTCCTTCGTTAAAAGAGGATCCTGACTTCCTCTCCCCTCTCTCCGTTTTCCGTGGGATAATCATTATGAGTGCTGGGCATTTGGGGTCCCTTAGCATGAAGGTTCAGGGCAGCCATAAATTTCTGAAGTCCATCATACTCCATCCTGGTCTAGGGCCTCCTCACCCTCTTCTCAAATCTGGTTTCCATACATCTGGAAGTCCTTCTCATCCCACCCAAATGCCCATAAGCCTCTTTTTATTAGTCTTTTTCCATGTCCCCCACCACCTCCAGTCATTTCACAATGATGACTTCAGAGATATTTAATACATATATAAAAGAATCCTTGCCATTGAGAGTAAAGACGGGAAATTCATTTTCTTCCTTCCTTCCTTTTTTTTTTAAACATACAGAAGAGCTCTTTTTAATGTGCATTTCAGAAATATCAGAAAATGTGGAAAGCAAAAGAGGAAATGTGTAAAAACATCCACAGACCAAGGAGGTGACTAACTCTAAAAGTTTAAATGTCATTTTAAGCATGACGTTTCTAAGCATACTCTGCTTAGAGATTCACAGGTATTCCTTGACTATTTTAAATAATTTAATTATATTCACTTATTTTTAAAAGGCAAATATTCACATGGTTCCCATGTTCAAAGCTACAGGAGCATAAGGAGTAAAAATTTGCCTCCTACATTTGTCCCTGCAACTCCATTCCCCCCACCAGAGCAACAAAAGTCATCACTTCCTTTGGTACCTTTCTCCTTTTCTACACATATTCTAGACCCACTGCTATGAATCTTAGCCTTTTCTTTAGTAATATATCTCAGAAATGGGGTTCCTTTTTCCTCCTTTTAATGGCCATTAGTATTCCACTCTTGGGATTAAATCATGATTTATCTAACCACTTCCCTACAGCTGGGTATTTAAAATCCCTTGTATGGACTTCCCTGGGGGTCCAGCAGTTAAGACTCCAAGCTTCTAGTACAGGGGGCAGGGGCTTGATCCCTGGTCAGGGAACTAAGATTCCACTTGCCATGCAGTGCAGCCAAAAAAAAAAAAAAACCCCAAAAATACCTTGTAGATGCATGGCTGTGCAAATTCACAAATTCACAAACTATTTTGTAACCTTTTTTTAAACTTAGTGATGTGTGTGTACCCGCGTATAAGAGAGAGACAGAGACTGAGAGAAGATTAATGAATAAAGTTCTACACCATCAGGGATGTCAGGGATGTCAGGCATGTTTCATTCTGCAGATGTATCCTTGTTTTAATCCATCTTTAATTTGGGAATGATTGGTTGTTTCCACCACTGTCTAATTTTTAAAATCGTTGCAGAATTACACCTTCTTTGTGACAAACAAAAAAGTCATTTTCAACCATGAGATTCCACACAAAATAGAGCAATGAATCAAAACGCCACTCAATTAGGCATTAAGGAGACTAAAAAGAATGAGAAGAACCCAGGTATCAAGAGCTCAGGTTTTGTTTTTTTTGTTTGTTTGTTTTATTTTGTTTTTTAAGTCAATAACGTGTGAGAGATCCTTCTGAGTAATTTTTTTCCTCCAATAGACTCAATGTTTTAACTCAGACTGGGCAAATAAATTATTTATAAATGACATTCCTTTCTTTTAAAATAAACACCCTTCCTCCAGAAATTTAGATAAATAAAATGTCATCTATTTATCAAATGGACTCTTCATGCCTAATAACCCGCGGCTCAGCTAAAGGAATTGTTATCTACCAGCTAGGTCAAAAGTGCAAGAGTCCAGACTTATTAAATCTAAGTCGAGCCAGGCCATTGATTAGGCCTGTGGAAGGAAGAGTGGTAGGGAGGGGCCTGTGGACACCTCAGTTCCCGGGGTCTTCTCAACTCCAAGATGATACATTTTCCCTAGCCTCGGCTTGTGTGTTTAACAATGTTTGTGTAGCACTCAGATAAAAGGAGCAGGGTGAGACTTAAGTGGTTGTTAAAATTGTCGGCCCCAAAGTCATCAGAATTCCAATTGATAACCCGCACTTACAGTGAGAGGAGAATTTGTTTTCTTAGGGAGGCTGATTTTCCCTTTTTAATGACTGGGAAAACTTCCACTTCCACTTTGTGGCATTTTTGGTCTTCAGACTCTTTATATATATATATATATATATATATATATACACACACATATATATATACTCTCTGTCTATATATATATGCATTTTTCTTTCTGTAAGAGTTAAGCTTCTGAGCTAGCAGAAAGGGCTCATAGATATCCTGAACTGGAAGATCAGGAAAGGTGGGGTTCAGGAACGTAGGGTCTTAGAGTGATGGTACAGTCGTGGAAACTGAGGCCCAGGGAGGGGGCGGGGTCACCCTGGACATGATGAATTGGGGTCAGCTCTGGGGTCAGAACCCCAGTTCTTTTTACTTATTTTTTTTAAAGATATT
The DNA here is from genome assembly GCA_006408695.1 of Aepyceros melampus. Taxonomy (NCBI): domain Eukaryota; kingdom Metazoa; phylum Chordata; class Mammalia; order Artiodactyla; family Bovidae; genus Aepyceros; species Aepyceros melampus. The sequence continues at coordinate 23,241 of SJXQ01004866.1, read as the reverse complement.
TTTGATGCGGACCATTTTTAAAGTCTTAACTGAATGTCTTACAATATTGCTTCTGTTTTGTATGTTTTGGTGTTTTGGCCAGGAGGCACGTGGCATCTTAGCTCGCTGACCCAGGATAGAAGCGGGGATCCTTAAGCACTGGACCACCAGGGAAGTCCCAGGACCCCGGTTCTTCACTCTTAGTCCATTTCACTTCCCCTTAGTGGTCCTTGACTCTCCTATTTAGCCCTTGCCAATCTCCCCATTTAGCAGGTGGGTAAACTGAGTAAGAGACGTGCCTGCTTAGTCGCTCAATTGGGTCTGACTCTGTGGGACCCCATGGACTGTAGCCCGCCAGATTCCTCTGTCCATGGGATTTTTCAGGCAAGAATGCTGGAGTGGTTTGCCATTTCCTCCTCCAGAGGACCTTCTTAACCCAGGGACTGAACCCAAGTCACCTGTGTCTCCTGCACTGCAGGCAGATTCTTTACCTGCTGAGCCACGGGGAAGTCGAGTCAGAGATGACCCCACCATAAATCAAGGCTAACATCCACAATGCCTAACTTTTGTTCTACATCAGCTCTACTCCTCAGAAGCCTTGGAGCTTATTTCCACAGTCTACTAGACTCAAAACCGGTCTAAGGTTTAAAAATATCTAGCCATGTAGAGAGAATGGGTAGAGAGTTCTGGAATCAGTGGAAACAACTCCTCCCCTCCTGGAGTTTTTAGGAGTCAGATCCCACCATCACGGCTTCTTTGCTCTGTGGCCGTGGGGAGTGGGTCTCTCTCGGCCTCAGTTTCCTCAGCTGTAAAACAGGGATTATAATGATCCATACCTTACAGAATTTTGAGAAGGAAATTAAATAATCCATGTAAAGTTACATGACATGGATTAAATGAAAAAAAAAAGAAAGAAAAATCAATTCTTAGGAAATTCTGTGGTGGTCCAGGAGTTAGGACTCTGAGTTCTCATTGCCAAGGGCCTGGGTTCGATCCCTGGTCGGGGAACTAAAATCCCATAAGCCACGCAGTGCAGCCAAAAAATAAACTGATACTTAGCATATTGCCTGCCTCCCAGGAAGCCCTCAATAACATTCTGGATATTAGCCTTGGGTTATGGTGGGGTCATCGCTGGCTTCCCTGATGGCTCAGCGGGTAAAGAATCCCATTGCAACACAGAAGACCCCAGTTCGATTCCTGGGTCTGGAAGATCCGCTGGAGAAGGGATTGGCTACCCCCTCCAGTATTCTTGGGCTTCCCTTGTGGCTCAGTTGGTGAAGAATCCGCCTGCAGTGTGGGAGACCTGGGTTTGATCCCTGGGTTGGGAAGATCCCCTGGAGAAAGAAAAGGCTACCCTCTCCAGTATTCTGGCCTGGAGTAATCCCATGGGCTATATAGTCTGTGGGGTTGCAAAGAGTCAGATACGACTCAACAACTTTCACTCGCTCATCTCATACTTGGCTTCCCTGACGGCTCAGTGGGTAAAGAATCTGCCTGCAATGCAGGAGAACATAGGAGACTTGGTTAAGTTATTACTACTATTACTGTTGCCATCAATATTGTTGAAAGGTTTGTGGCTTCGGGCAAATCGTTTCACTTCCTAGGCAATGGTTCCTCTCCTGCAAAACAAGTTTACTAACTACTTGAAGGGATTGTTTCAGGAGTAAATGAAATAATACATATACAGTTCTTCTTGACACAGTGTCTGACACATGATAAGCAGTCTCCATACATATATATATATTTTTGGCCAGCCAGCAGGCCATGTGGGATCTTAGTTACCCAACCAGAGATCGAACAACTGCCCCTGGAAGTGAGAAGTCTTAACCACTGGACCACCAGGGAAGTCCCTGACACATGATGAATGTGAAACAGATGGTAGGTATAATATCTACCTGTGATATTTACCTGTAAGAAACACAAAAGGTCATAATAGTATTTATGATTCTGTCACTTTGCAGGACTTGTGTGCCTTTAGGAGCTTCTTCTGGGAGTGAGTGGCAGGTATGCCAGCAGCAGCGCTGTCATTGTGAGTGACCATGTGAATGATCCGGGTAAGTATTAAAATTGCCGATGCTACAGGTCAGAGGTTCTGATTCGTGTGGTTAGGCTGGAGCTTGGGATTCAGTGTTCAGGACCCATCCATTGGGTGACAGGGTAGCAGGTGACCCCAGACACCCACTTGGGGCAGTAATGCCCTAAAAGTGGAGCTGTTTGGCATGAGGCCAAAGAAGTATTCATGAATTAATTGATTTGTTTGTTCATCCATCAAGGAGTTACCCGTGCCTGTGAGTTCTAGGCTTTGCAGAGGAGCTGGCCATGCAGAATCCATGCAAGGCCTGCCGGGGGGACTACAGGCTGCGGTTCTGAAGACTGAGCCAACAGGTTCTGTGTCCACCTGTGACAAGTTTTGACTTCTCCCTTCTCTCCGAAGCCAGCCTGCAGCTTTTCTGCAGGCTCGTCGTGGATAAGAACACCTACTTCTGGTGGTTCCTTTAAGGATTTTGGCAAGGGAGGGCAATAATTAACCTTCTCTAAAATGGCTCGGGCCCCGAACCTCAGCCCCTTTGTAATGGGACCTCTGGCTCCCCTTCCCCATGGCCCCCAGGTCTCAGTGGCCCCATTGTCAGAAGGTTTCAAAGACCATTTGGAATTACTTAGCCCCAGGGTCATTGGGCCTCTCTCCAGCCCACTGAGATGCCCAGTTTCGCCATTTTCCTGTTTCAGCTTCGCTGGATTTGTTCATTCGTAATAGCAACCAAATGTCCCCCAGGCCTAAAAGGCCCTCCTTCTCGTTCCCCTTTTCGACGAGGCTGTCTACATTAGCTCCGGGCCCCTTGGAACAACCTCTCATTGCAAACCCACCTAATTGATTTCTCCAGACTCGCTGTTCTTGCTGACTTGTCCTAGGCAGCTCATTATCAGAACTGGAAATCTGAGCAGGGAACACACCCCACTCACTCACTGTGGCCCTGCTCAGGGAAAACAGGGTGTCATCTGGGTTTATGAACCCCCGGAATCCAGAACCATGACTGCAAGGGCAAAGAAAGCCTCTGGGGAGCTCTAAAGCAAGAGCCTTGAAAGGGACATGGACTTGAACTCTCTATATCTTTTTCTCTTGGCCAATGGAAGAGCCATACATCACTGTACACGTTGAAAGTATTAATATTTTGTTATGGAAGAGCTTTGAATGTTTGCAGGAGGAGGAAGGATGGTACCATGAAACATGGCGATTTCATTACTCACTTTCATATCTAGATATTTAATTTTATTGAAGTCGAGTTGATTTACAGTGCTGAGTTAATTTCTTCTGTGCAGCAAAATGACTCGGTTATTCATATATATGTATTCTTTTCCATTATGGTCTATTAAAGGATACGGAATATAGTTCCCTCTGCTATACAGTAGGGCCTTGTTGTCTATCCATCCTATTTATTACCCAGCTTCAAACATCGACCTTTCAAACCCTTCAAACTCTGTATTTCTGCCTCCCAGTATTAACTTCTTGATGTATACACAGCATTGTTTTAATGTGTATGTAACACGCACACACACAGAGACGCATACAATAAAGAAAACGGAATCCTTGAAATATATACTACTTTAAATCTACTTTCCTCCCATAAAATTGGATTTTTAGTCACTGTGTAGTATTCCATCTAGAGCTAAAACATTATTTTACCAGTCTCCCATTTTGGCACATCTAAATTCTCAGTGTTTTGTGTGTTATTGCAGGTTTCATGGCTATAGACATTTTTATATAAAAATACTTATCTGTATTTCTGGGGACTTCTTTTTTAAAAAATAATAATTTTATTTATTTAGTTAATCTTTTTTGACTGTGCCGGGCCTCTGTTGCTATGCAGGCTTTTCTCCAGATGTGGTGTGTTGACTTCTCACTGTGGTGGCTTCTCCTGTTGTGGAACACGGGCTCCAGGGCACGCAGGCTGCAGTAGTTGCAGCTCCCGGGCTCTAGAGCACAGGCTCAGTTGTTGGGGTGCATGCGCTCAATTGACCCTCAGCATGTGGTTATCATCCCGGACCGGGGATTGAACCCATGTCTCCTGCATTGGCAGGCAGATTCTTTACCGCTGAGGCACCAGGGAAGCCCTTTTGGGGACTTGTTTAGAAAACTTTTCTAGAAGTGGAACAGTCATCGTGTGCGCTTTTAAAAACAAACTGCAAACTGCCAAAGCACCTCCAAGAGGGTTGTTTTCATTTACAGTCCCCCCAGTATTGTCAAAGAAAGCTTGCTGCTTCAGTTAAAATCAGTTCCCTGAGGCCCCCGACTTTGAAGGGCCCAGAGACGTGGCCTATAGTTCTCACTGTAAATTTCCTTCCCTAAATAAGAGAGCTCTGAGGAGAGAGGAAAAGAGGGGATGAGAAATGGTGATGGGTGTAGTGGGAAGAGAAAATGACAGATAGGAAGAAAGGAAGGAGGGAGGAAGGGAAGGAGGCAGGGAAGGATGGATCATACTCAGTTCAGTTCAGTCGCTCAGTTGTGTCCGACCCTTTGTGACCCCATGAATCGCAGCATGCCAGGCTTCCCTGTCCATCACCAACTCCCGGAGTTCACTCAGACTCACGTCCTTATGGACTCAATGGACGTGAATCTGTGTGAACTCCGGGAGTTGGTGATGGACAGGGAGGCCTGGCATGCAGCAATTCATGGGGTGGCAAAGATTCGGACACGCCTGCGCGACTCAACTGAACTGAACTGATTCCCTTCTCATGAGGATCTTCCCAACCCAGAGATTGAATCTGGGTCCCCTGCATTGCAGGGCAATACTAACCATCTGGGCCACCAGGGAAGGCCAGTTTCTGCTGTACAACAATATGAATCAGCTGCATGTATACACATATCCCCCCCTTTGAAGCCTCCTCTCCCCTCCTAGCCGTCTTGGTCATTTCACAGCACCAAGCTGAGCTCTTGTGTTACAGAGCAGCTCCCACTGGCTGTTTCACACGTGGTAGTTTGTGTATGTCAGTGCGGCTCTCTCAGTTCGTCCCACCCTCTCTTTCCTCCGCTGCGTTCACAAGTTTGTTCTCTACATCTGCGTCTCTATTCCTGCCCTGCAAATAGGTTCATGAGTCCTTTTTTTTTTTTTTAACCTATAGATATTATACACTAGAAGGGCCCCCAGAATCTTTGTTTTAACAAGGGTCTAAGCAGCTTTTGATCCGTGTGGTTTTAAGAAAGAGTAAGTTAAAGTGAAAGTCACTTAGTCATGTCCAACTCTTTGTGACCCCTGGACTGTACTGTCCATGGAATTCTCTGGGCCAGAATACTGAAGTGGGGGAGCCTTTTTCTTCTCCAGGGGATCTTCCCAACCCAGGGATCAAATCCATGTCTCCCAAACTGCAGGAGGATTCTTTAGCAGCTGAGGCACAGGGGAGGCCTAAGAATACTGGAGTGGGTAGCCTATCCCTTCTCCAGAGGATCTTTTCCGGACCCAGTAATCAAACCGGGGTCCCCTGCATTGCAGGTGGATTCTTTACCAACTTAGCCATCAGGAAAGCCCTTAAATGGTGCCATGAGTGCTGTGAGGCAGTAGCAGGCAGTGAGAGGAATTCCAGACAAGGAGGTATGTGCAGGGAGAGGCATTCCATACAAGGAGGTATGTCCCAAACACAGAAACATATAAATGAGTCAGTGATCCAGGTAAGAGCTCCAAGCTAATGGGGCAACAGGAGATGTAAAAACTGGATTATGATACTGAGGACATTTGCCTTCTGCCCAGTCCCCAAATTTAAGATTCTCTTTCCTCCAGAATAGGATCCAACTACAGAACTTAAACTTCTAATCAGGAATTCATGACAAATAAAACTCTGTGACAGTATAGTCCGCAGATCAGTTTCATGTGTATCACTTGGGAGCACATTAGAAATGCAGAACCTCAGGCCACATACCAGTTAGACTATAGAGAATTTATATTTTCATCAGCTCTCCAAGTGATCCATATGCAGATAAAGATTTGAGAAGGACTGTTTAACAGGGTCACAAGCTAACTTTATTATTCAGGAAGCATAGTTTATCAACCAGTCTCTTGTCTCTCGAAGGATGGGTGAAAGATATCTCTAATAAAAAATGGAATTGACAAGCCTTATTAACTATTATTAGGATTATGAATATGAAATATTAAACAGATGGAATATACAATCCAGGAGAGCAGAGCAGTTTCAAAATCCTGCTCCCCATGCCTCAGTCATTTTAAGAACGTAGCAGAATGAATAGGCTGGAGGTCTAACTATCTGCAGTCTTTTCCTTTCACTAATGCCATTCCAGTAGTCTTGTCTGGAGATGTCCATGAATAGAGGACCCTGGTGAGCTCCAGTCCAGTGGGGTCGCAAAGACTTGGACACGACTGAGCGACTAACACACACACAGCAGAAACTAACACAGCATTATAAAGCAATTATCTTCCAGTTAAAAATAAATTTGCAAAAAAGAAAAACAAATCCAGATTCTGGGGGCCCTTCTGGAGCGTAATGTCTATAGGTGACTGTCTGTAAGCTGCAACGTGTTCTCTGTGATGAGCACCAGAACTGAGAACCGTACCATGCTGCCTTCCTTCCAGCCCACTGCCATATTGTGTGTACTTCTTTGCTGTCTCTAAATTTAATTCAGTGTCAGATTCTTACCTGTGAAGAATAAGAATGCTTACATGGCCCTAGTACCAGACACTCTCTTGAATTCTGGCCTGATGTTCTTTCAGGATATAGCTTTTTCTAATACCTAAATTTTGTTTGCTTCACTCCCTGCCTCTTTGTATCTTTTTGAGGGACATCTTTCAGCCTCTATGTTTGACTTCGATTCACTATGAAGCTGAAAAAAAAACAAACAAACCAAGAAGTATTACTGTCATTTTTCACTGCAGATGTGTTTACCTTTTGTCAAATAAATTCAATGTAATATACATTTAGTGAGAATTTGTCTATGCTTGACCATGGGCTAATGTGCTGTGAGAAATGCAGATGATCAGGATTCAGTGCCAGCTCGTAAAGGCTTTATAATGCATCTAGAATGAAGGGCAATTGAAAGAATCATTTTGTTAGAGAGTCAAAACATAAGAGATACTCCTACAATTAATGAACACGTTTGCTTCTGCCCAGTGTCTTTAGGTTTCTATTGCTATTTTCAGTTCAGTTCAGTTGCTCAGTTGTGTCTGACATTGTGACCCCATGGACTGAAGCATGCCAAGCTTCCCTGTCCATTACCAACTCCTGGAGCTTGCTCAAACTCATGTTCATTAACTGGGTGATGCCATCAAACCATCTTATCTTCTGTCATCCCCTTTTCCTCCCGCCTTCAATCTTTCCAAGCATCAGGGTCTTTTCCAATGAGTCAGTTCTTCACATCACTTGGCCAGAGTATTGGAGTTTCAGCTTCGGCATCGGTCCTTCCAGTGAATATTGGACTGATTTCCTTTATGTTGACTGGCTGGATCTCCTTGCAGTCCAAGGAAATTTCAACAGTCTTCTCCAACACTACAGTTCAAAAACATCAATTCTTCGGTGCTCAGCTTTCTTTATAGTCCAACTCTCACATCCATACATGAGTACTGGAAAAGCCATATCTTTGAATAGATGATTGGTAAAGTAATGTCCCTGCTTTTTAATATGATATAAGCTTTTCTTGCAAAACCTATATGCAGGTCAGGAAGCAATAGTTAGAACTGGACATGGAACAACAGACTGGTTCCAAATAGGAAAAGGAGTACATCAAGGCTGTATATTGTCACCCTGCTTATTTAACTTATATGCAGAGTACATCATCAGAAACACTGGACTGGAAGAAGTACAGGCTGGAATCAAGATTGCTGGGAGAAATATTAATAACCTCAGATATGTAGATGACACCACCCTTATGCCAGAAAGTGAAGAGGAACTAAAAAGCCTCTTGATGAAAGTGAAAGTGGAGAGTGAAAAAGTTGGCTTAAAGCTCAACATTCAGAAAACAACACGAAGATCATGGCATCTGTTCCCATCACTTCATGGGAAATAGATGGAGAAACAGTGGAAACAGTGTCAGACTTTATTTTTGGGGGCTCCAAAATCACTGCAGATGGCGACTGCAGCCATGAAATTAAAAGACGTTTACTCCTTGGAAGAAAAGTTATGACCAACCTAGACAGCATATTGAAAAGCAGAGATATTACTTGCCAACAAAGGTCTGTCTAGTCAAGGCTATGTTTTTTCCAGTGGCCATGTATGGATGTGAGAGTTGGACTGTGAAGAAAGCTGAGTGCCGAAGAATTGATGCTTTTGAACTGTGGTGTTGGAGAAGACTCTTGAGAGTCCCTTGGACTGCAAGGAAATCCAACCAGTCCATTCTGAAGGAGATAAACCCTGGGATTTCTTTGGAAGGAATGATGCTAAAGCTGAAACTCCAGTACTTTGGCCACCTCATGCAAAGAGTTGACTCATTGGAAAAGACTCTGATGCTGGGAGGGATTGGGGACAGGAGGAGAAGGGGACGACAGAGGATGAGATGGCTGGATAGCATCACTGACTCGATGGGCGTGAGTCTGAGTGAACTCCGGGAGTTGGTGATGGACAGGGAGGCCTGGCGTGCTGCGATTCATGAGGTTGCAGTGTCGGACATGACTGAGCGACTGAACTGAACTGAAACTTTTCTTCCAAAGAGCAAGCGTCTTTTAATTTCAAGGCTGTGGTCACCATCTGCAGTGACTTTGGAGCCCCCAGAAATAAATCTGTCACTGTTTCCATCATTTCCCCATCTATTTGCCATCAAGTGATGGGACTGGATGCTGTGATCTTAATTGCTATTGTAACCAATTATAACACACTGAATAGATTAAAGCCAATGCTATCTTGCAACTCTAAAGGCTAGAAGTTCATAATAAATCTCAGTGGGCTAAAATCAAGGTCCTGGGGTTGGCCTGAGTTCTTTCTAAGCCTTTAAGGGGAAAACTCATCCCTTGCCTTTTCAGTTCTAGAGATACTTTCCTTGGCTCACAGACCCCTTCTAGTAATGCCATCTCTCTGAGTACTGCTTCCATGATGATATTTCCTTCTATGAATCTGACCCTCCTACGTCTTTTTTATATGGATCCTTTGATTATAGTAGACCCATCCGGGTGGTCTAGGATAATCTCTACATTACAGAATCCTTAACTTAATCACATCCTCCAGTGTCCATTGTGTCATATAAGGTAACTTAACAGATTCTGCAGTTTAGAACAGGACATCTCTGGAGAGGGAAAGGACATTATTCAGTCTACCACATCTCCTTTTCCCAGGTTAGTCTGTTGTTATAATCCCATCTCTGGATGAAATATGTAAGGCAGACTGAGAAGTTAAAAATATCTACCATGCTGACCACAGAAATAAGTTCTGGAGGGGTGTGTGATCAAAGCTAAGAAAGTATGGAAATTTCTTGGTATTTTTTTTTCCAGTATGATTAAAAATATATACTTGATGTCTTTATTTGATTGTGCCTGCTCTTGGTTGCATCACACTGGACCTTTAGCGGCAGTGAGCCTATTCTTTAGTTGAGGCTGGTAGCGCCATGTAGTGTGGTGTTAGTCACTCAGTCGTGTCTGACTCTGCGACCCCATGGACTGTAGCCTTCCAGGCTCCTCTGTCCATGGGATTCTCCAGGCAAGACTACTGGAGTGGATTGCCATTCCCTTCTCCAGAGGGTCTTCCTGACCCAGGGGTTGAAGCGGGTCTCCTGCATTGCAAACAGATTCTTTACCATCTGAGCTATAGGGAAGATCCTAGTTGTACCATGTGGGGTCTAATTCCCTGCCCAGGGATCAAACCCAGGCCTCCTGTGCTGAGAGCACAGAGTCTTAGCCACTGGACCACCAGAGAAGTCTCAGACTGATTTTTAACAGTTTGTGAAATACACTTCCTCAGTAATTGGTAGCCATATCTTCCCCATATTGAAGGCCCTTATTGGGAGTAAAATGAAAATAGAAACACTGGTGAGAGATAGAGACAGGGGGAAAAAAAATCTGGTGACATTTTTTCAAAGCTCAACAAAGAAGCTAATAATATCATCCTCCTTTTTCTTTTTCTTTTTGAGCTGTCTCAGTCACTTAAAAGCAAATCAAACAGTACAAATATAGTTATGATGGATTATCTGAATCACAGATAAAAGGAAAAACAGGTCAAGTCAAGAAAACTGTGGTTTGCTTGAATGGATAGAAACAAAAGTTGAAAATCTGGTGAGCAGAGAATTACTAAAACTACACCGGGGCCAGTGATGTTGAACTTTTGGACAAAACCCTGAATGTTCTCTTCATGGGATTGCTTCTTTGTGTTGCAGGGCTGGGTATAGTAGTTTCAGTAGCTGTGTCAAATTGCCCAACAGAATCGCTAAGCATGTATATCAGCAGGCCCTTACTCAATATGACGGTAAACTCCATAAGAATTAAATCAAAATCTCTTCAGTAGATTGAGACATGTTTCAGAGAGGAACATAATAGCTGAAGGAGGGGTGTTTAAGTCAACCCTAAGATCAAATTTATTGTAAAGAATTCAGTGAATTAATTGAGATTATTAGTAAAGCCCATCATAGAACTTTCCTTTTACTTTTTTATCAGGACTTCTGAAGATGAAATATTACTATTTAATGGCCAGTTATTTTTCTTTCTTGTTTTACGGAAGCAGTTCTAACAGGCAGATGGCTTAAGCTCTTATTCTGTCTCGCACAGTTCTGTATGCCTTCCACACACTGGGATGCTCTGGATTTAAAAGGAGATTCCCAGCTATGTAGAGGAGATGACAACAGTGCAGATCCAAGCCCCAAACAGCAGGTTTTATGGCATAGCAATGGGGCATTCATCTATCCACCAAGATTAGAAAATATCAGGACGAGCTGCTTGTGAAAATCTGAACTGACCTTTAATTAAAATTGAAAGGGAAGCAAAGAAAGTACCCCTTTATCTCCAAAGCTGCTGTGAGTAGATGACAGATGCAAGATTTATTGCATCAAAGATTTAATCAGAAAAGGATATTTTCTTTCCTACGGATGCAGTAAATTGTTCTGTTATATGGAGGAAAAATGCTCCTGTGCACAGTTGCTTATTTCCAAGTCCTATTGTTTTCCTGAACTTTGTGGATTCTTTAGTACTTCTCCTTTTAATTAGACATCTAAATATCCACATCAACTGTAGCCCTAAAATATCACAATGAAGTTTTAATTATGTCTAAAAATTATGTTTTTCCATCTCCATTTAACAGTGACATAACAAGTCAGTATAATTCAAATTGTTCATGAAAGGCTAGTCCCTTGGCATTTTCCAAAGTATTTGGAAATACAGAAAGCTCTGAAAGGTAAAAAGAAAAAAAAAAAGAAAACTCCTTTGACAAAGTTAATTATAAAAATATATAATATAAAAATAGCCCTAGTGATAAGCTTTGTCCAAAATAAACAAATAGTAAATTTACCAGTAATAAAGTTAGACTTCCTCCAACAGTTTAGGAACTAGCCCTGCCATTTCAATTTAATACCATATATTACTTTCATGAATAAAGTTGATTATTATATTTAATAAAACTTTAAGACACTCTCTACCCACCACTCCATGGCATTTCTGGTTGACTCTTTTAGGGAGCCCGTGTCCTAATGAAAAATAAAGGAGCCAATATTTCAAAAGCCAATTTCATTTTCAAATGCCATGTAGAAATAGGACAAGGGACAGAAAGCACAGTAAAAGGCAATTATAATAGTAAAGAGGGTACCAGAGCAACCTGGAGGAAGATGCACCCCTGGCCCTGATTTATGTCAACATGACCCCCATTCACGACACCGAAGTCAATTCACTGGATTATAAACAGGCAGTACAATAAGAGAAGACTGGCAAAGGCCGACCTCCAGATTCAACCATTTCCCTTTTGATCGTTGTCAAAAGGATAAAATTCACTCCCCAGCCTCGTCTGTTCTTATTACAGTCTTCGTCATTAGAATGAGACATCGGAATGTTAATAACCATCTCTGTTCAGAATAGCTTGTAGTCTGCAGTGCTGCTGTAACCTTTTCAATATTCCATATTTGATTGGCTCCCCAGTCCACTCTGATTTCCTACATGAAGCCGAGGTTGTAAAAGGTGATAACGAAGGCAGCCATCCAATCACACTGCAGAACCTTGAAAAGGTCAAGCACATATAGAGTTGCCTCCCTGAGAATGTAGCAGAGAAATGCAATAGAGCTCTTTTTTTCTCCTGTGATTTCATAATATCAGTCTTGGGCTGGAACAATTTAAATCCCAGGAGTAAAGGAAACAACTTGTCCATCTCCAGGAGGAATAAAATCTTACTCTGGGGTGGTTTTCTCATTTTGGTTTCTAAATGACCTTAAGTCTTTGCAGGATACTATGTGCATATCCAAGTCACGCAAACAGTATAAAATAATACTTAAGATAACTCAGGTTTGGGGATTTGACTTATATGAGTTCTAACCCCTTCTCCAGCATTTATTAGTTGAGTAACTTTGGTCAGCAAACTTAGTCTGAGTCTCAGTACTCTCATCAGTAAAACATAAAATCAATGTTTCTTAAGGGCTTGTTTCAGAGATGAGAATAACACATTATTCATTAGAAAATAATCAGAAGATGGAGGCACACAGTAGTAGCAGTAATAAAAGTTTTGATAATTAAAGCTAATAGTAGTGATAAAAGTAGTAATAATAGTAGACGCTATAACAGACGCAATAACAGAAGTAGTTATTTTCATATGTGTATACTTTGGGCACCTTATGTGAAGAGTTGACTCATTGGAAAAGACCCTGATGCTGGGAGGGATTGGGGGCAGGAGGAGAAAGGGATGACCGAGGATGAGATGGCTGGATGGCATCACAGACTCAATGGACGTGAGTCTGAGTGAACTCCGGGAGTTGGTGATGGACAGGGAGGCCTGGCATGCTGCGATTCATGGGGTCGCAAAGAGTCGGACACGACTGCGCGACTGAACTGAACTGAACTGATATATCTGGGAAGGGAAGTAATTTAGACTGTTTTTACCAATTAGTTATATACTCAGAAGGCATTTTTTTTAATACAGTTTGATAAAACAAATGCTCAGGAAATATGTCTAGATCTTTGGCTTGATATCCCAAGAACTCAAAAACTTGTATTCAAGGAAAGTCAAAGGGATAAATTAATTTAATTTCTAATGGAGACTGAGAGTTAATGTGATCTATCCATCCTTCCTTACCTAAGCTATATTCTGAATTAGAACATTTCTCATATTATGTCTTAAACTCTGCAAGAAAAGTAGATGGGAAAGAAGGAAGTAACCAGCTGTAAGCAGTTAACCTGAGCATGTGTTTTACCTGTGAACAGACCAATAGGTGAAAAGTTCTGACTAGAGACGAACTGAAGGTCCCTCCTGTTTCACAAGTTGTGTGTGTACTGCAAGTGACCCCATAATTTCACTTATTTTCTCCTGTTGTGCACCAGCCTTCAAATTTGAATGTAATTTAAGCTGTCTAGAAACCTAGCTAGACAGTTCATTTACAAGAAGAACAATATTACTAGGGTCAAAAATATTGAAGAGTCTATCAAAATGAGTTTTAACAAATTTGAGGTATATAACTTTGGGGATCTGAAGATTGCCACTTCTAATGAGAGAAAATACCATGCCTAAAAAAATAAATAACAAATGATCTTATAATCTGCTGAAATATTATCTTCAATGGAGGAATTATTTCTGCTGCTGCTACTGCTAAGTCGCTTCAGTCGTGTCTGACTCTGTGTGACCCCATAGACGGCAGCCCACCAGGCTCCCCCACCCATGTGATTCTCCGGGCAAGAACACTGGAGTGGGTTGCCATTTCCCTTTCCAATGCATGAAAGTGAAAAGTGAAAGTGAAGTCGCTCTGTCGTGCCCGACTCTTCGCGACCCCATGGACTGCAGCCCACCAGGCTCCTCCATCCATGGGATTTTCCAGGCAAGAGTACTGGAGTGGGGTGCCATTGTTTCAGAACTTCATTAATACAAATTAAGAAACTGCTATTCATGGTACAATGCCTCTTTGTAGTGCTCAATCATTGTTTTATCACTGATATTTTTAGAGCTATTTTCAGTAACTGTGAGACAGATGTTCAGTCGTTGAGTCATGTCCTACTCTTCGTGACCCCATGGACAGCAGCATGCCAAGCTTCCCTATCCTTCACCATCTCCTGGAGCTTGCTTAGACTCATGTCCATTGAGTCGGTGATGCCATTTAACCATCTCATCCTCTGTTGTCTCCTTCTCCTCCCACCTTAAACCTTTCCCAGCATCAGGGTCTTTTCTAATAAGTCAGCTCTTCACATTGGGT
>SJXQ01004865.1:0-14428 GCA_006408695.1 Aepyceros melampus | reverse complement strand
GTCCTCAATTTCTTGAGAAAGACGCTAAAGGCTTAACTCTAGGAATGAAAGTTAAGCCTCTTCTGAACTTAGGTTTACAAGGACCTCATATTTACTCCTTGCACTACTGCCTTTTTTTTCTCACTTTTAAAAATTGTGTTGCTGGGGGATGTTTATGTTTGCCCAATCTTGTAGATATTCATTTTATCTACCGAGGTAGCCCCAGAGGGTCTCCATGATAGGGTCTGAAGACACAACTTTCCTAAAAACTGTTCACCTGTTGACGGTCCCCCACATAACATCTACAAAGCTATGTGTGTAAGGGCTTTCCCGTTCCAGCCCCCTGCCATGGTGGTCCTTTGTATACTATCTAAAGAACCAGTCATACTATTCCTTTCATATAGGAAATTTTATTTCAGGGATCTCATTGCCTCTGTCTGCCACCAGATCCTGGTGTATGCCATCCAGGGTTAGTTATTCTACTTGGTCTCCTGTACTAAGACTTGCAAAGAGATGTATTTAGGCTATTTTTTGACCTCTTCCCTTTGAGAAAGCCCCAGATTTTCATTTACAGATACACTTTCTTTCAAGGAACATATTACCTGACCAGTGACATTTGAAAGTGGTAACCTGAATGAACAAAGCTTCTGTCACACTCTCATCTCAGGACAATGGCTGGATCTTAACGCTGTCTTGGCACATGTGCAAGGCCACTGAGTTGTCTTTTGAGTGATTTGTGTTGGGGGGGGAGGGGGAGGCGGTTTGTCTCCACATAAGACTTGCAAAGAGATGCATTTAGGCTATTTATTGACCTCTTCCCTTTGAGAAAGCCCCAGATTTTCATTTACAGATACACTTTCTTTCAAGGAACATATTACCTGACCAGTGACATTTGAAAGTGGTAACCTGAATGAACAAAGCTTCTGTCACACTCTCATCTCAGGACAATGGCTGTATCTTAACGCTGTCTTGGCACATGTGCAAGGCCACTGAGTTGTCTTTTGAGTGATTTGTGTTGGGGGGGGAGGGGGAGGCGGTTTGTCTCCACCAAAAACCAGCAAGAGACTGGCATTTTAAGTAACTTCTTCCGTGGGAAACCCATTTAATCTCATTTGACTGATAGTCTGTTTTCACATTTATAAAAAGAAGATAGTTTAAGCTCAAATTTTCTACTATCTAAGCTCCTTGGCAGGAATAAATTAAACACTGGCAGGAAGTCATTAATTCTTAATAGCTCAACATGTGAAAGGAATNATTTTAAGTAACTTCTTCCATGGGAAACCCATTTAATCTCATTTGACTGATAGTCTGTTTTCACATTTATAAAAAGAAGATAGTTTAAGCTCAAATTTTCTACTATCTAAGCTCCTTGGCAGGAATAAATTAAACACTGGCAGGAAGTCATTAATTCTTAATAGCTCAACATGTGAAAGGAATAAAAATAAATCTCTGAATCCTTTGCCTCCCATAAACTTAAATAGTGAATCTATACCATTCATTTTCTTTTCCTGGCAAAAAGCTCTTACTTATTTTTTTTCTTCTATTTCTTATTATGTTGCTTTCTTACCTTAATTCTGAAAATATTTTAGAAGTATTAATCTACTCTGCTCTCTTTTATATGGGCATTGCCAGTCAACAAAAATATAACTTGATAGCTTATTTCTTAAGTAGTGCTATTTAGAAATAATTGATAGTTTTCTAAAATAGTTTTATGGTTTTTAATAGTACTTTGGCCACCTCATGCAAATAGTTGACTCATTGGAAAAGACTTTGATCCTGGGAGGGATTGGGGGCAGCAGAAGAAGGGGACGACAGAGGATGAGATGGCTGGATGGCATCACTGACTCAATGGACATGAGTCTGAGTGAACTCTGGGAGCTTATGATGGACAGGGAAGCCTGGCGTGCTACGATTCATAGGGTCAAAAAGAGTCTGACACGACTGAGCGACTGAACTGAACTGAACCGAATAGTGCTTTTAAATCATTTTCTAAGTGGTAATATTATCTTTAATGAACCTAATAAGTGATATGAGTTAAATGTAACACTTAAGAAAGTATCACTTCAGTTTAAAGTCCTTGTTACCAGATCCTTTTTGTAAGCCTCTACTATTTTTTGACAAAATCTAACATTCTTTTTGGCTAATTCTTTTGTCTCATACACTGCAAACATTTTTTTTTTAACTTTACTATTTAGTTTCCTTTGCCTACTCTCTGTGCTCAAAGTTTAGCTCAAATAGAATAGTTTATTTTTCTAAGTTGAAAATTGTTTTTGCTTTCCTTTCTAAATGCATTTTCTAATCTTCCACTTATTTGTATTAGTAACTCAATAAATATCAACATAACTGATCATGTTTATAAACAATGAAGTATCTCACTAGCTGTTTAAAAAGTATTTATGATTTCATAATCCCTTTCACAATTTGATACACAAAAATATACTAATATATTTTGAAGTTTTTAAAAAATGTTTTACAAGTTGAAATGAAATACTATAAACATAACATAATGTTTAATAGAATAGCTATAATAAATAAACATTTAACATTAAATTGGATTATTAAACTCAAGACTGAAGTGAAGTGAAGTCTTTTGCTTTCCTTTCTAAATACATTTTCTAATCTTCCACTTATTTGTATTAGTAACTCAATAAATATCAACATAACCGATCATGTTTATAAACAATGAAGTATCTCACTAGCTGTTTAAAAAGTATTTATGATTTCATAATCCCTTTCACAATTTGATACACAAAAATATACTAATATATTTTGAAGTTTTTAAAAAATGTTTTACAAGTTGAAATGAAATACTATAAACATAACATAATGTTTAATAGAATAGCTATAATAAATAAACATTTAACATTAAATTGGATTATTAAACTCAAGACTGAAGTGAAGTGAAGTCGCTCAGTCGTTTCCAACTCTTTGCGACCCCATGGACTGTAGCCTACCAGGCTCCTCCCTCCATGGGATTCTCCAGGCAAGAGTACTGGAGTGGGTTGCCATTTCCTTCTCCAGGGGATCTTCCCAACCTGGGCCTCCCGCATTCCAGGCAGACGCTTTAACCTCTGAGCTACCAGGGAAGCCCATTGTTAAATATCTACATGAGATAACCATGGCATGATAGAAAAAAATTTTAAATAAATAAGTGTATAAAATGTTTAAAAATGAAAGTTTGTCCTTCTGTCAACAACAAATGCAACAAAATCCTAAGGGAATTTTTTTTTAATTTTTATTTTTACTTTATTTTACTTTACATTACTGTATTGGTTTTGCCATACATTGGCATGAATCTGTCTCGGGTGTACATGAGTTCCCAATCCTGAAACTCCCCCCACCTCCCACCCCATATCAACTCTGGATCTTCCCCGTGCACCAGTCCCAAGCATCCTGTATCCTGTATCAAACATAGACTGGCGATTCGTTTCTTACATGATAGTATACATGTTTCAGTGCCATTCNTCACTACTTTTTATTTCACTCATTCGGATAACTTATTGCGTTTCAATTTGCATTTCTCTAAGAGTTTCCCTGGTAGCTCAGTGGTAAAGAATCCACCTGCCAATGCAGGAGACATGGGTTCGATCCCTGATCCAGGGAGATCCCACATGCCACGGAGCAACTCAGCCCGTGCATCAGAGAGGGTAACAGGCAGGAAGGCTAGGGGTGCCCAAGAGGAGGAAAT
Organism: Aepyceros melampus; assembly: GCA_006408695.1. Taxonomy (NCBI): domain Eukaryota; kingdom Metazoa; phylum Chordata; class Mammalia; order Artiodactyla; family Bovidae; genus Aepyceros; species Aepyceros melampus. Next base: position 10,761 of record SJXQ01004865.1, on the reverse strand, counting down.
AGGCTGCAAGTGTCAGACGTGTTTTTTCTCTCTCTTAAGTGGCAGGAAGAAACAAACTACAAGTGTCAGACTTTTTTCCCTTCTCTATACAAAATTAAAAGAAGGTTTCTTTTAAAATTCTGTGTTGCCAGGATGACGCCTGGTTCCACCTGAACTTAACTTTTCTGAAACCTTGAGCTAACCAACGCATTTTTCTTATAGAAATGTTTTTCTTAAGTTGCATTAATGAACTATGTATCTACCTTGGACTCTTGCCTTTCTTCAAGTTTGTTCTGCCTAAGACTCAGAACTGATAATGGCTCAACAAACCAGCATGTTTTACTCATGGAAATGTTCTCTTAAGCTATGTTAACGAAACTGTGTATTTGCTTGGAAACCTGTCTTTCTTCAAGATTCAAGTCAACTGTTTTATGGCCCAGGATGATTCACCTTGTGCCGATGTTATCTCAAAATTTATGTTGTGGGTGAGGGGTCTGGTGCAACTTAGTTTTGAGACATTTCCTTTCTTTAATTAGCAGCTTGTGAGTAGGTATATAACTTCTTGCTATAAACTAGCAAGGGGGCACTCTTTCTGCCCTCTTCTGATGTCTGTGTCAGAAGCTTTCTGTATCTCTTTTATACTTTAATAAAATTGTATTACACAAAAGCTCTGAACAGCCTCACCACTGGCCCTGGATCAAATTCCTCTCCCCGGAAGGCTAAGGATCCCAGCGTCGTTCACGGCTCACAGCAGCAACCTTTCACCACAGCTACTGAGCCTGCACTCTAGAGCCTGTGAGCCGCAGTGACTAAAGCTCCCGTACTCCAGAGCTTGTGCTCCGCAACAGGAGAGGCCACCACATGGAAAGCCTGCACACCACAGCTAGAGAGGAGCCTCTGCTCGCCACAACTAAGAGGAGCCCACTCAGCAATGGAGACTCAGCACAGCTAAAAATAAAGTGAAAGTCGCTCAGTCGTGTCCGACTCTTTGCGACCCCATGGACTGTCCATGGAATCCTCCAGGCCAGAGCACTGAAGTGGGTAGCCATTCCCTTCTCCAGGGGATCTTCCCAACCCAGGGATTGGACCCAGGTCTCCTGCATTGCAGGCGGATTCTCTACCAGCTGAGCCACAAGGAAGTCCCCCCAAATAAAGACATATAATTATTTACAAAATCATTTGAGCATACATGTGCTGTCTTGCTATCTACTGAAAAAAGGAGAGGGGGGATGTCAAAAGGAAGCCTGGGTCCAGAGTGTGATGTGAATGCCTTGGCAATAGGGAGGCAGTACACCTAGGGGTTGGCATCACCTGGGGATTCCATCTCAGATCCTCTGCTCGGCCCCTTGGCAAAACCTGCCAGATGAGCGTCCAGTGCCAGGCCCAGCCCACGCTCCAGAGTGGAGGGCTCTTTGAGGAGGGGTTGGATGGGGTAGGGTCAGACCCTCCCATAGGCAGCTCAGGCTCACGTTCCTCCCAGCACTGACATGGCCCCACCAAGGCAGAGGCGTGGAAGTGTCTTTCTGTGGCCACTCCACTCACTGGGCATTTCGTACCCATCTCCAGATCACGGGCAGGCCTAATGTCAATTTCAGGGGATCAGAGTGGACCCCAGATCTCACACTTCCTGGAACCTATCTTAATTTCCCACATCCTCCTCTGCTACCCCTGAGTTCTGGGTCACTCTCATTCTCCCAGCTTCCCCATGTTGTGACTCTAAGACCTCCCTTCCCCAGATCATCAGTTCCTCACTCGGGACCCCAAGTTCCACAGCCCCTTCCCATGACGGCAACCTCTCTTCTCGTTGGCACCAGCAGTCAACCATCATGACATGCTTACTTCCTGCCTGGCAGAAGCCCAGTCCTCACTCTGGCTTACATGTGTCCCTAGCTGGGACATTTCAGTGGCTTGGCTGTGGTGTCCCCAGCCCCGAGGCAGGACAGGTGTCCATGTGGCAGCAACGAAGTTGCAACAGTGTAGGTGTAAGGCCCAAAGTCTTTGGCAGGGTGGGCGTGGGAGACTCACCGTTGGGACAGAAGAAAGCGCTGTAGGTGTATGATCGGGGGGCTCCTTCAGGCTGAAACAGAGAAACGGGGAGAACTGAGCACAGTGGAGGCAGTCACTGCACGGGCTGCTGCCCCACGGCTGCAGACTCGGAGCTGCAGAGTCTGGACCCCGCAGGACGATGCCCCAAGGGCATGGAGGTGGACCCGGTCTCCTACCTCCTGTGTGCAGACGGGGAAAATGAGGCTCGCTTCCCTTTCCCCTGGCTCTAGTCAAAGTCATCAACCACGCCTAGAGCGATCAGGCTTCTCAGACCCCTATCCCACCCTCCTGACCACTCCTCCACCCAGATCCCAGCCCGGCTTCTCCCTCTGGGTAAAGAACACAATGACTCAAAGGCTGCCAGGATCCGAGGCCCGTCTGGCCTGTAAGAGTGCTGAGAACGGAGCACCCAGGCCTGCCAAGGACGGGGGTCTCTGTCCCACCGTCCAGTGCCTCCTCTGTCTCCCTTCCCTTGCGCTCCTGCTCCCACCCTTTCCAAGACACCACCCAGTAGGCAGGTGGCTTGTTCTCTTCAAAGGGAGCACTCAAGAACCTTCCTTGTGGTCCAATGGTTGAGAATCCTCCTGCCAATGCAGGAGGATTCTCAACCACTGGACCATGAGGGCGGTTTACACAGGCCTCAGAGCAGCTAAGCCTGTGCACAGCTCCCAAGCCGGCGCTCTGGAGCCCATACACCGCGACAAGAGAAGCTGCCAAATGAGAAGTCCGGCCACTGCAGCTAGAGAAAGCCCGCACGCAGCAACAAAGGCCCAGCACAGCCAAAAATGAACAGTGTTTTTAAAAAGGGGGAGCACTCGAACTGTAATAGGATACATCTTGTGGGGTTTCACCTGACCCATGGGACTCCAGCTTTTCCGGGTCTCCTTTAGCAGGGTCAGCAGATTGGTGAGCTGAGGCCACTTGAGGTCAGACCTTAAAGGGTTAATCTTTGACCACTGCAGCCAGACAGCCTCCTGGGGTCCCAATTTCTTCCACTGTGATGGTTCACTTTATTTGTTAACTCCAGACCTCTGATCAAACGTTACTTCTGGGCATGCCTGTGAGGGCATCTCTTAAAAGAGCCAGCATTTGAACGGATGGACTGTGATGCAAATGGCCCTCCCCAGAGTGGGTAACCCCCAAATACTCCACTGAGGGCCCAGACACAACAAAGGCGGAAAAGGGATGAATCCTCTCTCTGCCAGACAGTCTTTGAGTTGGGGCATTGATCTTCTCTGCCCTTGACGCTCCTCGTTCTGTGGATTTCTCAGCCTCCATGATTGATTTCTCAGCCTCCACGACCTTGTAAGCTCTGCAGGTGGTGCTAGTGGTAGAGAAACTGCCTGCCGAGGCACAAGATGTAAGAGACACGGGTTTGATCCCTGGGTCAGGAAGATCCCCTGGAGGAGGGCATGGCAACCCACTCCAGTATTCTTGTCTGGAGAATCCCATGGACAGAGGAGCCTGGTGGGCTACAGTCCATGGGGTCGCAAAGAGTTGGACACGACTGAGCAACTTAGCACACGTGATCATGTAAGCCAACTGCTTATAATAAATCTCTTTCTAGAGAGAGATTTATGTCCTACTGGTTCTGTTTCGCCAGAGAACTCTAATACACCCACTGCTTGCTGAGTGACCCAGGGCCACTCACTTAAGTTCCCTGGGCCTCTATTTGTTATCATTGGAAGGACTGATGCTGAAGCTGAAACTCCAATACTTTGGCCACCTGATGCAAAGAACTGACTCATTGGAAAAGACCCTGATGCTGGGAAAGATTGAAGGCGGGAGGAGAAGGGGACAACAGAGGATGAGATGGTTGGATGGCATCACCAACTCCATGAACATGAGTTTGAGCAGGCTCCAGGAGTTGGTGATGGACACGGAGGCCTGGCGTGCTGCAGTCCATGGGGTTGCAAAGAGTCGGACAGGACTGAGTGACTGAACTGAACTGAACTGAAGATGGAGGTGATGAAGGCATTGACCTTGATGTGAGGGTTAGGTGTACTTCAGACAGGGCTGGCGTCTTCTCGGTGCTACTCAACAGTCTTCTGTTGAGTAGATCTTCTCATTGCCCTCCCTCCACCCCCTGCCCCCAGTCCTCTGCCGATGCTGCAAAGATAGGCATCATCCATCCAGGGATGACGAGTCCAGGAGGCACCTGTCTGGATCACGTCCACTTCCCACTATCAACCCGCCTCATCCACACAAGCCACAACCAGATGTCCCCACTGAGCAACTAGTTGACAAATCTTCAGCAAAATGGCCCATGGTTGGCATCAAGAGGCCAAGCACACCCTTGTGGATGACACTGTGCTGTCACCAGCTGGACTGTCATCTCACACCCAGCACACCTGACATGGAGTCTGCAGGCTATCTGCTCAGCCACAGGCTCCAAGGTGAGCCCCCAAGCTTCTGCTTGGGCATCAGCAACCCCCTTACCAGTCTATCAGCTCAGTCTCTTGTTGGAAAAGAGGTTGTCACTGGACAGACCCTGGCCATTGTAAACCCACGATAGCTATACAGTCATAAAAATGATTCATAATTCAGATGTCTACCCATGGGTGAACAGACACAGTGGAACATTACACACCAGGAAAAGGGATGAGGCACTGGTACATGCCACAACACGGGAGTTATATGTGGGGAAAGAGAGTCGTCAGGAGGGCTAATATGAATATGAAAACCAGTAGATCATAGATAGGGCTTCCCTGGTGGCTCAGCAGTAAAGACTCTGCCTGCAACGCGGGAGACGTGGGAAGAGCCCCTGGAGGAGGAAGTGGCAACCCACGCCAGGATTCTTGCCTGGGAAATCCCATGGGACAGAGGAGCCTGGCGGGCTACAGCCTGTGGGTTTGCAAGAGTCAGATACGACTGAGCGACTGAACTACCACACCATGTAAGCAGACCTCAAAAACACCATGCTAAGTGAAAGAAGCCAGAGAAGAAAGCCCGCAGAGTGTATGATTCCATTTACACCCAATGTTCACAACAAGCAGATCCAGAGACAGCCTCTGAACCCTTCCTTTGGCGCTGGGCATGGCCCCTGACCATCCAGGGTCTCCCAGACACACCCCCACCCCAGCATAGCCTTTGAAATAGCCAGTGGGGCTGCTCCTGGCCACTCAGCCCTATCTCCTCTTCCAGCTTAACTCAGGGGGACTCTGGTGCCAGCCTCTTGCCTTCACGCTGCCCTGGCTTTTAGCTGATCCTGCCTTCCAATCTCCTTTGCCTCTGTGCTTGAGCCAGCTCCCAATCAGGTTCTAAAACAAGGTCCCTGCGAAATGTCACTTTTCTTATCTCTGCCAGGACTTTTCTGCAACCTTATAGCACATAACAGTGTTTCATTCTTGCCTGTTCTAGGGATTTATCTACTCTGCATATTTCATATACATGGGATGATACACTATGCAATCTTCGGAGTCTGGCTTCTTTCACTCAGCATAATGTTTTCAAGGTTCGTCTACATTGGAGCACAAATCGGTGCTTCATTCCTTTTCATGACCGAGTAATGTTCCATGATATTGCGAAACTGTATCCCCTGCACCAGGTTTATTGATTCATCAGCTGACGGACATTTCCTAAAATGGAAAAGGCTTCCCTGGCTTGTGTCCAGGACCCCCCAGTTGACCATTATAAATGCCTGGCTGACAGCAGCTCCCATTTCTGCAGCACTCAGGCCAGGAACTCAAGAGATGCCTTCCACACACACTCTCATTTAACTGCCCAGCAGTTCCCATTTGAACTCAAGGCTGTCACTCCAGAGCCCAACTCTGGCCAAAAGGGCAGACCCCCTTTCATTCCTGTGATGCCCATGAGGCTCTCCTCACGGCTCTGAATTATGTCAGCCTTCTTTTCAATTCTGTGAACTCCATTGAGACATGGTGGGGTGATCGAAGGCTCTCCAGCAAAAGTTCGAAAGCTCATAATCCCCTGAGCCAGCTAGGCTGCCGGGCGGGATGGCAGTGGCCCCTCCTCCACTTGACCCAGCACTCATGATGGTGCAGCCAGCACCTCCTCCCTGCCACGTGCCTCTCAGGAATGCCCTTTCTGTTGTATTCGGCCTCCAGCCCGGTAGGTGGCACGTGATGTCTGGTCAGGGTCCATCGTGTAATAGAGCGAGTGAACCGTGCACCCAGAGTTCCATGGTGGGGCGAGATGGCAGAATCCGCGCACCCAGCACTTCCTGTTGCATCAGTCTATTTCTCTAATCCATGCTTCAGTCTTTGCATTGACATTTCAGGTCTTCTGATGGCTACATCATACCTCCCATCTCCTAGAGCTGAGTGTATATAGCTGGACCAGGGGATGCTGCAGACATTGGATACAGCTGAGCAGTGCGAGTGGGAGGAACAGGAGAATCCTTCTCTGTGCATCTTAGAAATTCCTCTTGCAAAAGAAAGAGACAAGAGCTCCAGGCCTCCAGGTCAGAAGGAGGGCAGGCTGTGGCTCAGGAGTGTGCATAGGGCTTTGCAGCAGGTCACCAGGGATTTCTGCATTTCCTGTCGAGGCCATCCCATTCCTGCTGGCTCGTGGAGATCGTATGCCTCATCCGATGACACACGGTCCCTGAGGACTCCATCACGTCATGTCAACAAAGCTGCAGCAATGACCTGTCCGCCTCCAGGAGTTCCACCCATCTCGCATATGACTCCTGGTGCTGATGGAAACCATTTGCGCTCAGCTCCACCAGGACTGCAGTGGAGGGAGGGCAGCTGTTTGCAGCTGGGCCACTGGGGGGGGACAACACTCCGGGCTTCAGCCCTTCAGCGGGGCTGCCGCGTGCTCTCCGAGCAGCAATAAACAGGAGTCTGACCAGAGCTCTGGGCTCTAGTGCACCCAAGCAGCCCCAGAAAAGATGGGGCATCATTGCTCCCACAAGCCCAGCATTGTGAGATGAGATGCCACGTGCGTTCTCCAACCTCCCCCACGCCGTGGGGTGAGTGTGAGCACCCAATCCTTCAGAGCAGACTGGGAATCACAAGACACTCAATGAGCCCCAGGGACAAGTGGCAGATCCCAGATTCACAGCTGAGAGGGGAGGCGAGGCGGGGGGCAGTGGTGGTCTGGGCGCCCCAGCTGGAGGCTCTGTGTCCTTCCCGCGCAGGCATTCCAAGGACAGCCCTCCAGATGCCGGGTCACAGTCTCTACAATTGTCTATGACAGACGGGCAGCCAGGAGAGAAAGGCACGCCACCCTCCACGGCGATCGACCCTGGGGGTCTGGAGGACACTTCCCTGCAGCCTTGGAGAGCCCCACATCACTGCACCAAAGCCTGTGGCCGCTTGGAGAGGGGGTGGCTGCCACGGTCCTTCAGCCCCGGGCCCCAGAGCAGGACTGGTGGGGGCTGCCCTGGCCTGGGCTCGGGGAAGGCCCACACACCCCCGCCCCTACCTCACTGGGGAGCCAGTCAGGCCCTGGCCAAGTGCCTTGAGCAAGGACATGGGCTTACCTCGACCATCACACTGCGCCGGATGTGGTCCCTCCCGATGGGGACCCTTCTGTCAGCGTAATTCTCCTCTGGGGGTCTGACGGACTTCCCATCCCGGCAGCAGCTCGTTTCTCTGTAAGCCAGAGCTTTGGCTGCGAGATTTGAGTACTCGGTGCTGGTTCTCAAAACAGGACCCCACCCAGCGCTCCTCTGCCCCCCACTCTTGTCCCAGGCTTCCCGGGTACGCATGCACGCATATCTGTGCGCATGATGCATGCTGCATACATGTGAGTGCATAGATATTCATGAGTGCACGTGTGTGCAAGTGTAAGTGCATGCTACATTGGGGGGGCACTTTAAGAGCCTGGCTTCCCCCAGATGTGGCCCCCTACCTCTTGATCACTCTGGACTGATCCAGACTCCCGCAGTAGCTCTCTTGTCCCTCAACCTCATGTTCTGCCCTATTGACCCTTCCCCCATGCCTGGATTCAGCACTTTGGTGTCCTGGAGAGGGGAGATGCCCCCAATAAGCACGTGGACCTCACCTGTGATGTTGCTGAGACCCAGGTCGCCGAAGGACAGAACCACCCACGTGGGCTCCGTCTCCCCGGAGGCCACACACATCTTCTTGGTCAGATGGCGTTTGCCAGGATGTCCAACAAACTGGATGCCCTTGGGAACTGAGATCTTCACGTAGACCTGGAGAGGTGGGGCAAGCATCCATGGCACCCAGAATCTGTATACCCTCCCAGCATGCCTCACCACCCACTACACTCCATCCACCCTGGAAGCCTTCTCCCCAAACCACGCTCTCCATGAGAAACCCCCTTTGCATTTCTTATCAGAACCAACTACTCGGGCTTCCCCAGTGGTCCAGTGGTTAAGAATCTGCCTTGCAATGCAAGGGACACCAGTTCGATTTCTGGTCTGGGAAGATCCCACGTGACGCGGAGCAATTAAGCCCGCGTGCTGCAATTACTGGGCCCACCTGCAGCAACTTCTGAAGCCCTTGTGCTCTAGAGCCTGTACTCTGCAATGAGAGGCCAGCATCCTGCAACCAGAGAGTAGCCCCTGCTCTTCCCAACTAGAGAAAGTCTACAGGCAGCAATGAAGACCCAGCACAACCAAAAATAAGCAAATGTTGAAAAAAAAAAAAAGAACCGACTCCTCAACACTGTCCTGCTGGGAGCCCCCTGCTTCCCTCAATCCCCCACACCCTCACTGGTCCAGCTCCCCTTGGAGACCAAGGTCGATTCAAGGGCTGCTTATCCAGCTCCAATCCTCCCCAGCCAAGGGATAAGAGAGGCCACTCCACACGCAGGCCTCATAAAGCACTTCCTCTGACCCTCTCTCCAACCATGCAGTTCCACTGCATCCTAACAGAGCTTGGTGTACACACGTGCATGTGTGTGTGTGTGTGTGTGTGTACACATGTGTGTGCGTGCGTGTGTGTGTGTGTGCCGTGCAGGCATGCCCCTCTGTGTGCACATCTACACGTGTAACAGGCACAGCACTGCCAGACGTGTGAGTGCATGCGTGTGAAGGCAAGCGTCTCTGCATATGTGTGCAAGCATACCTATCTACACATGTGTGTGCACACCACGTATCTATCTATGCGCATGTTGTGTTTACAAGTGTTTATACCCATCGATCTACAACATGCTCTTTGCTCTGCATCTACTTGTTCACCCAGTGGGTTCAGGCGCCCTCCTAGGAATTCAAGAGACAGATCTGAGCAAGACACACGAGTGACGCCTGGGCCTCAGGGCACCTAAGTCACACACACAGTCAAATGTGTGCAAGGAAGCTTTACAGCAGCAAGTGTGACACAGTGTTTGAATACGGCCTATGGGCAGGCCCAGCCAGACCTGAATGAGAATGGTTGGTCCATCTGGGGGTTCCTCCATCCCCCTCAAGACACCGTTCTTCCAGAAAGTTCTTCCAGGGAGGAAAGAAGAAATTCAAGCATCAAGTATTGATGTGATCCATTTTCTGGGTCCTGGGAGGAACCAACTGTCCAGGCTGAGGGGTAGGATCGGCCTGTTTTCCTGGAACCTCCAGACTGGCACAAGGGAAGTGTGTGTGTTAGTTGCTCAGGCGTGTCTGACTCTGTGACCCCATGGACTGTAACCCACCAGGGTCCTCTGTCCATGGGGCTCTCCTGCTCCTAAAATTGAACACATGGACACGCCTGTTGCCCAGCAAGGATGCCTTCTTCCAGCCAACAGGCCAGCCACCAGGGCATGATCAGAGCTGAAATGGGTACCTGGGGGCCTGCCTGCGGTCCAGGAGAGAGCTTCCCTCAGGGGCCAGCCTGTGATTAGGAACCAGCCTACACTTATTCCAGCTTTGTGAAACTGGAATCCTATTCCTCCTAACCATGTGTGGTCACTCACTCAGTCGTGTCCACCTCTCTATCTCTGAGACCCCATAGACTGCAGCCCACCCGGATCCTCTGTCCATGGGATTCTCCAGGCAAGAATAGTGGAGTGGGTCACCATGTCCTTCTTCCCAACCCAGGGATGGAATTGCATCTCCCACATCTCATCTCCTGCATTAGCAGGCAGATTCTTTACCACTGAGCAGTGGGAAGCCCCCTCCCAGTGATAAACCACATACAAAGGATGAATGAAGGCTTCCCTGGTGGTCCAGGGGTTAAGAATCTGCCTTGCAATGCAAAGGACACCAGGTCCATCCCTGGTCCAGGAAGAGCCCACATGCTGCTGGGCACTTAGCCTCTGTACCACAGCTACTGAGCCCACCCACCTAGAGCCTATGCTTTGCAATAGGAGTGGCCGCCACAGGGAGAAGCCTGCATATTGCAGTTAGAGAGTAGCTCCCACTGGCCATACGAGAGAAAGCCTGCACACGACAATGAAGATGCAGCCCAGCCAAAAAAAAAAAAAACACAGATGAATGATAAAGGTCCAGGTTTTGGGGCCCTGCTCCCAGATTACTGCCCTGAACCCTTCACCTGTCTTCCTTGACCCGCTCTGAGCCACCCATGGCCACTGCCGTGGTCCCTGCTGCAGCGGTTCTCACTCAGACTAATGCACGAGCCTCCTCCTTCTTTCCCGCGTTCCCAACCAGAGCCTAAAATCCAACCGGACTATGTCACAGGCAGCTCTTGGGACAGGCCAACCTGCCTTCTGCCCTCGTCACTTGCATATACTGTTCTTTCTTTTAGGAATGCCCTTCCAGGCCCAGTGCCCAGCTTAAGCATCACCCAGAGACTTCTCTGCATTTAGAGAAACCAACCCTTCTCAGGGTTTTCTTGGTTCCCTGTAGGCATATAATTTTTTTTTTTT
>SJXQ01004864.1:647335-699465 GCA_006408695.1 Aepyceros melampus | reverse complement strand
ATGGCTGGATGGCATCACGGACTCAATGGACGTGAGTCTGAGTGAACTCCGGGAGTTGGTGATGGACAGGGAGGCATGGTGTGCTGTGATTCATGGGATCGCAAAGAGTCGGACACGACTGAGCGACTGAACTGAAGGTACACCTAAATGGGCTTCCCAGGTGGTGCTAGTGGTAAAGAACCTGCCTGCCAGTACAGAAGACATCCATCCCTGGGTGGGGACGATCCCCTGGAGAAGGGAATGGCAACCCATTCCAGTACTCTTGTCTGGAGAATTCCATGGACAGAGGAGCCGGGCAGGGTACAGTTCATGGGATTGCAAAGAGTCAGACACAACTGTGCAACTAATTATTGCTTAATGTAATATATAGTTACATATATGTTATATAATATACATTTCCTTTTTATGTTGCCATTTAAGTTTGGTAGGTTGTTTTCCTTTTTTTGAGAATTCCCATAGATTATGATTCCATGGTAAAGCCTTGACTAATTTTAATTTTTATCTATACAGATTTTATAGCTATAACAAGTAAATTATTAAGATAATCCTGGGAAATTTTTATAAATGTGTTCTCTAGTTATTGGGTAAAGGCTTGTTTTTAGGTTTCTTCTTTAAATAAATCTTTAGGGATTTCTCTAATCTGCTAAAACATGCTGTTGACTTGCCCTTTTTGCTAAGCATTACATTTAGAAATATCTAAATTTGTAAAAGTCAATTATCCAATTTGTAAAAGTCAAATATCCAATTTGTAAAAGTAAAATTTTTGCCAGCTTGACTTTCTTTCTGGTTCCTTATACAAATAATTAATTAGGCAGAGAAAATTTTTGTCTAGTTCCAAGAATAGCATTCACATGTAACATACTCTACTTGACTATTTAAGCTTAGGTCAGGATCATTCCATACTCCCTGGTGGCTCAGATGGTAAAGACTCTGCCTGCAACGTGGGAGACTCTGATGGGTCAGGAAGATCCCCTGGAGGAGGGCATTGCAACCCACTCCAGTGTTCTTGCCTGAAGAATCCCTGGTAGAGGAGCCTGGAGGGCTACAGTCCATGGGGTTGCAAAGAGTTGGACACGACTGAGCGACCAGCACTTTCACTCTCAGAATCTCTTTCTGTTCATAAACACAGCTATCTGTAGCCTCTCTAGTGATAACAGAGCTGGAGGGGGTTGGATCTATCTGTTGCTCTAACACACTTGGCAGAATCAGAGACTCATTAGATCAGTGGATCAAAATGTTCAGCAGTTTTTTGCCACATCCAATCTATTACATAACCAATGATCTCTTTTTTCCTTATGTATACATATATTTGTATAAAAAGCCTTTTGTCCTGATCTGTAACATTTTTATATTTTAACCAATGATCTCTTTTTTCCTTATGTATACATATATTTGTATAAAAAGCCTTTTGTCCTGATCTGTAACATTTTTATATTTTAAGACTCAATATTTGAACTCCATCTGTGATTTTGAAATTCCAAAAGAGCCTTTGGTGTGTATAAGTTAGAATGCCTTTGGCTGCCAGAAGCAGACGTTCCAGCACAATCTGCCTTAAACCAGAAAGGAGATTTGTTGGGTCTTGCAACTGAAAAAACTGGGCTTCCTTTGTGGATCAGCTGGTAAAGAATCTGCCTGCCATGTGGGAGATCTCAGTTTGATTCCTGGGTTGGGAAGATCCCCTGGAGAAGGGAAAGGCTACACACTCCAGTATTCTGGCCTGGAGAATTCTATTGACTATAGCCTGTGGGGTCACAAAGAGTCAGACATGACTGGATGACTTTCACTTGTCACTTGTAATGGAAAAAAGTCCAATTATAACTGGAGACGTGTGCTCTGGGAAACCCTGCTGGGCTCCTTTGTCCTCTCAGCTTGGCCCTCTCTGGTTGGTTTCATCCTCAGGGGTAGAGGCAGAGTTAGCTTCAGGCCTCAGCACATTACACCACCAGAGGACAAAGCAAGCTGAGTCTGATGACTCCCTCTTGAAGAGCTTGGAAACTTCTTTTTCAGAAGCCCTTAGCACACTTTCCCTCATTCTTATTTACTTGATTGGGTAATGTCTTCACTTTTAAAAAATTTTATTTTTACTTATTTATCTGGGTCTTAGTTGGAGCATGTTGGATCTAGTTCCCTGACCAGGGATTGAACCTGTGCCCCCTGCATTGGGAACTGAGAATTTTAGCCACCAAAGAAGGCCCAACATCACCACTTTTGAACCAATCAGTGTAGGCTGGGCCCCTCAGCTTACACCTGGATTTCTGAACAGATCATCAGTAAGTTATCCTTGGGCCAGCCAGGCCTGCCTTTGGGGTAGTTTCAGGTCATTTCTCCTTAAAGCTCATGGACTATGTTGAAAAAATGAGAGTAGTGACAAGATGCTGGATAAACACCAGTGCTCAATGAAATTGTGTTCTTGAATAATATTCCTTAATGCATAAACACTACAGTTCAGAACATCTTTACATGCTCTGTTTTGCATGTGGTCAGTATAGTAGTGTGTTATATTAAAATTATCCTTGTGTTTATAGTACTTGTTCACAAGCAATCTATTTTGGTTTGGATAAATATATTTAATAAGTTATATTATTAACCTCTTTGTTACTATATTGTTAAATATACTATGTTCTTGTTAAAGCAGAAAGTTTTTCTTGAGCCTACTTAATTTGATGCCTTACAGGCCAGGAAGTTAGGAATTACCCCATCTGATTAAATGCCATTGAATAATTCCAGTAAGTAATGCTAAATGTCCTTTGGAATTATTATAAAACTTTGTGGTAAACCTTTTTCATCTTGGTGTATTGTTCTTAATATTTTTAGTGGTTTCCTCTGAATTTTCCTCTTTTTTTTTTTTTTGGTGTCATTAAAGTTTTCTATGAGGGCTTGATTCTTTTTCTGCTAAGACAGAATCTGAAAATTCATTATTTCAGATGATCATGTTAGACCTGATTTACTCAGAGAAGTATAAATAACATTTTGTAGAACTTTCCAGTAAAGCTTTAGCTGTTGGTGTTTAGTTTAAGCTAAATCTCTCTATTTGAATTTAGTGTTGTAGAGGCCAATGGTATATTCTTTGCCACATAGCAGTAAGTTGTTAAAGCTGTTTTTAGAAACGCAGGTGGTGCCAGTGCAGGACACTTGAGAGACATGGGTTTGATCCCTGGATTAGGAAAATTCCCTAGAGGAGGGCACAGCTACCCACTCCAGTATTCTTGTCTGGAGAATCTATGGACAGGGGAGCCTGGAGGGCTACAATCCATAAGGTTGCAAAGAGTTGGACACAAGCGACTTAGCATGCAATCTTTTCTAGAAGTTTTTGTATTTGCCATTTTAACAACTGCATCTTAGTATTCATTTAATAAGAAGACACAAGAGTATGAAAGCTACTGTTAATTCGGTCACATTTCAGAATAAGTATGTGTGACGCACTGCCATATAGGTTGCTGCTGCTGCTGCTGCTAAGTCGCTTCAGTCGTGTCTGACTCTGTGCGACCCCATAGACGGCAGCCCACCGGGCTCCCCTGTCCCTGGGATTCTCCAGGCAGTTACACTGGAGTGGGTTGCCATTTCCTTCTCCAATGCATGAAAGTGGAAAGTGAAAGTGAAGTCGCTCAGTCCTGTCTGACTCTTAGTGACTTCATGGACTGCAGCCTACCAGGCTCCTCCATCCATGGGATTTTCCAGGCAAGAGTACTGGAGTGGATTGCCATTGCCTTCTCCAGGGGATCTTCCTGATCCAGGGATTAAACTCCTGTCTCCTGCATTATCAGGCAGGTTCTTTACCACTGAGCTACCAGGGAAGCCCATGGCACCTCTACTTACCCCAAATAATGGCTATCCAATTGGGAAACTCTATAATTAAAATTTTTAGATGAGTGTTATAAATATCTCAGTTATTCTCCTAATTAAAATGTTCCCTAATCTTTGAATGCAATCACCTTCAGTCCTAAACTGTTAGACCTCAGAGCTATAAGTACAGCTTTCCTTCCCCATTTAGCCTGTACATGGTAGGCACTGAATGGGTATCAGTTGAGTCAGGGCATAGATGCATACTTGAATGGTGACTATGAGTGTGTGATGTTCTGCGATTGTCTGGCAAAAGTACGGAAGTAAACTCCCAACTGGGAGGGAACTGAGTAATCTTACCAGGAACTTAATGTTCACGAACCAAAGGAACCAAGAAATAGATCATGAAGTTGGACATCTTCCCAAACCTTTAAGCCACACTTTGTTTTGTGCCAGGAAATATATTAATATTTTTTTCTCCTTGTTGAGTTTTTTCAATCATAGTGATTCTTTTTTTGAGGGAGGTGGTTTGAAGAGGTGTAAGTTTTGATCTTTTTGTGTTTCTCATCTTCTGCAAATAAATGATAAAATCAACAGAAATGAGCAATCAAAAGGGGAAAGCCCAAGCATGCCTCTAAGAAAACGCTTGTATCTGCCTCCTTTTATTAATCTTTCTGCCTCCTTATACAGTCCTGTCTTGAAACACTTGATATGCTTATTTGATCTTTTATCCATGTGTCTAGGATCTGTACTGGGCTGTCACTGGGGTATTATCAGTTCAGTTCAGTCGCTCAGTCGTGTCCAACTCTTTGCAACCCCATGAATCACAGCACGCCAGACCTCCCTGTCCATCACCATCTCCAGGAGTTCACTCAAACTCATGTCCATCGAGTCGGTGATGCCATCCAGTCATCTCATCCTCTGTCGTCCCCTTCTCCTCCTGCCCTCAATCCCTCCCAGCATCAGAATCTTTTCCAGTGAGTCCACTCTTCGCATGAGGTGGCCAAAGTACTGGAGTTTCAGCTTTAGCATCATTCCTTCCAAAGAACACCCAGGGCTGATCTCCTTTAGAATGGACTGGTTGGATCTCCTTGCAGTCCAAGGTACTCTCAAGAGTCTTCTCCAACACCACAGTTCAAAAGCATCAATTCTTCGGTGCTCAGCTTTCTTCACAGTCCAACTGTCACATCCATACATGACCACTGGAAAAACCATAGTAACAGGCAAATTTGACCTTGGAATATGGAATGAAGCAGGGCAGAGGCAAAGAGAATTTTGCCAAGAGAACGCACTGGTCATAGCAAACACCCTCTTCCAACAACACAAGAGAGACTCTACATGTGGACGTCACCACATGATCAACACTGAAATCAGATTGATTATATTCTTTGCAGCCAAAGATGGAGAAGCTCTATACAGTCAGCAAAACCAAGACCGGGAGCTGACTGTGGCTCATATCATGAGCTCCTTATTCCCAAATTCAGACATAAATTGAAGAAAGTAGGGAAAACCACTAGACCATTCAGATATGACCTAAATCAAATCCGTTATGATTATGCAGTGGAAGTGAGAAATACATTTAAGGGACTAGATCTGGTAGATAGAGTGCCTGATGAACTATGGACTGAGGTTCATGACATTGTACAGGAGACAGGGATCAAGACCATCCCCATGGAAAAGAAAAGCAAAAATGAAAGCAAAATGGCTGTCTGGGGAGGCCTTACAAATAGCTGTGAAAAGAAGAGAAGCAAAAAGCAAAAGAGAAAAGGAAAGATAAAAGCATCTAAATGCAGAGTTCCAAAGAAATTCAAGAAGAGATAAGAAAGCCTTCCTCAGCGATCAATGCAAAGAAATAGAGGAAAAGAACAGAATGGGAAAGACTAGAGCTCTCTTCAAGAAAATTAGAGATACCAAGGGAACATTTCATGCAAAGATGGGCTCAATAAAGGACAGAAATGGTATAGGGTATTTGGGACATCTCCAAAAGTTGGATTTATTCTTTTCTATGTTATATATAAAAAAACTCTGTGTGCATCTTCCTGTTTGCTATCCATCCTTAGTTATGATTCTGTCTCCCTGTGTAAGTATTTGGGTTCACTCTTTGAAAGGCTTTCCTAACTGTAGAGCTTCCTTTGCTGTAGCAGGGAGGCCAGAGGATTTTGAGTGAAGTGTTTTCTGTTGGTAAGTAAACAGAGTGGGTAAGGGTTATTTCTTAATTATTTTAATTCTTCTAGTACAACTCTTTAATCTCTGTCCTCTACTTAAAGGGGAAATTGGTTGTGATTATGCTTCATGGGAAATAGATGGGGAAACAGTAGAAACAGTGTAAGACTTTTATTTTTCTGGGCTCCAAATCACTGCAGATGGTGACTGCAGCCGTGAAATTAAAAGACACTTACTCCTTGGAAGAAAAGTTATGACCAACCTAGATAGTATACTCAAAAGCAGAGACATTACTTTGCCAACTAAGGTTGGTCTAGTCAAGGCTATGGTTTTTCCTGTGGTCACGTATGGATGTGACAGTTGGACTGTGAAGAAGGCTGAGCGCCAAAGAATTGATGCTTTTGAACTGTGGTGTTGGAGAAGACTCTTGAGAGTCCTTTGGACTGCAAGGAGATCCAACCAGTCCATTCCGAAGGAGATCAACCTTGGGATTTCTTTGGAAGGAATGATGCTAAAGCTGAAGCTCTAGTACTTCAGCCACCTCATGCAAAGAGCTGACTCATTGGAAAAGACCCTGATGCTGGGAGGGCTTGGGGGCAGGAGAAGGGGACGACAGAGGATGAGATGGCTGGATGGCATCACGGACTCGATGGACGTGAATCTGAGTGAACTCCGGGAGTTGGTGATGGACAGGGAGGCCTGACGTGCTGTGATTCATGGAATTGCAAAGAGTCGGACACGACTGAGTGACTGAACTGAACTGATGCTTTGTTTATTTATTTTTATAAAAACAATGTGTGACTTTTGTTGGAAATACAGTAGAATACAAAGTAGAAAATAAAGATCATTTGTGATCCTTCTACTCAGTGAAAAATAATATTTTACCATTTCCTCTCAGCCTTTTTCCCACGCATTTTTATCACATTGCTGCTGCTGCTGCTAAGTCACTTCAGTCGTGTCCGACTCTGTGCGACCCCGTAGATGGTGGCCCACCAGGCTCCCGCATCCCTGGGATTCTCCAGGCAAGAACACTAGAGTGGGTTGCCATTTCCTTCTCCAATGCATGAGAGTGAAAAGTGAAAGGGAAGTCGCTCAGTCGTGTCTGACTCTTCGTGATCCATGGACTGCAGCCTACCAGGCTCCTCCATCCATGGGGTTTTCCAGGCAAGAGTGCTGGAGTGGGGTGCCATTGCCTTCTCCACACTTTAGATAAGATAAAATAGCTTTCTTACTTACTCCACTAAATACTCTTTTTAAGTTTCCCCCTTAATATAATAAGTCATTAAGAACTCCCTATAAATATATTTTAACAGTTTTGTTAGAATTTTCTTGTTTGAATGTACTGTATTTTATTTAACTGTTCTCTCAAAGTTAAGCTTTTTATGTATTTCCAGTTTTTGTCAATTAAAAATTATATACTAACATTTTTTTCTGCTTTATTCCTATATCTGTATTTTCAGTTATTTCCCCAGGATTAATCAAATCTGGGAAGTAGAATTAGTAGGTGAATATTAGTATTTTTGGCAATTTGGTAAACACTTGATAAACTGCTTTCTTGGAAGATTATGTAGTTTATAATCTCATCAATACATCATCCAATTAATTGTTTCATTTTATCAGTATTCAAGATTTTTTTGACTCTTTCAGTTTGAGGGCAAAATATATATCTCATTCTTTGTACTCACATTTCTTTTTCTTTCTTGTTTTAATATATTATTTTTTAAAATTGGATTATAGTTGCTTTACAATGTTGTGTTAGTTTCTGCTATGCAACAACATGAATCAGTTAGATGTATACATTTATGCCTTCCCTCTTGAGCCTTCCTTCCACCCCACCCCCCATCCTACCCCTTTAGGTCATCACAGAACACCCAACTGAGCTCTCGGTGCTATATAGGAGCTTCCAACTAGCTAGCTATTTTACACATGGTAGTATATATGTGTGTGTTCTCACATTTCTTTGGTTCTTACTGAGGGTTAACTGTTTTCATTGGGTTGTTACCTTTCTCTTTGAATTAGCCATTTGCATTTGCTGTTCATTTATCTATTAGGATCTTAGTGTAGTGTTTTGTTTCTATTTGAAATTCCGTGAACTTTTTATTGTATTAATTTTTTGTCATGTTTTTGTTCTTCTGAGGATAGTAATATATACCTTTTCATATTTAAATTTCTTGATGTTTTCCTTTGTAATTTTTCCCATGACTGAAATTGAAGAAGTACTTTTCAGTCTAAAACAAGAGAGAGATTTACCAAGGATATCTTTTCTTCTCTTTGTGGGGTGATTCTTTTATAATTAATTCTAACCTATAGAGTTCAGAGTTTAATTTGAAATAAATGTTAGGTTTGGGTAGATTTCCCCCTGAAAAGCTAACTAATCATCTTATTATTTTTTTGTTCTTTCCATTTTGTAATGCCACACTTAGCATTTATTACATTTTTGTCACAGGCCATCAGGGTAAGATAGTATTTTGAAATTTCCTTCTCAGTCTTTCCCTCTCTTGACCTCATCTTGTGAGGATTTGCTCATTTGGAATTTTTATGTACTACTCTGCTCCTCTTTTGGCTCTGTTTTTTCCCTTCTGTTTTTAATTTGCATTTCTGCACTTTTCAGAATTTTCAAAACATCAGTCCACGTGTGAGTTCTTAAAGACAGCTGCACTGCTACATTCATCATTGTATTCTCTGTAGCCCTTATTGAATGTTTAAAGCAATAGCATTAAAGCAAGCTCCTCTAGAAAACTTGGGAGATAAGAAAAAGCATAAAGAAGAAAATGAATTAGTCTTACCACTCAAAGATATCCTGATACTGTTAAACACACTCTATAAAATTTGCTAGGAACTGTATGCATGTGTCCTTAGTCACTCAGTCGTGTCTGTCTGTTTGTGACCCCATGGACTACAGCCCCCCAGGCTATTCTGTCCACGGAATTCTCCAGGCAATACTAGAGTGGGTTGCCTTGCCCTCCTCCAGGGAATCTTCCCAACCCAAGGATCGAACCCAGGTCTCCCACATTGCAGCCCACATCTGAGCCACCAGGGAAGCCCAAGAATAGTGGAGTGGGTAGCCTATCCCTCCTCCAGGGGGTCTTCCTGACCCAGGAATCAAACTGGGGTCTCCTGCATTGCAGGTGAATTCTTTGCCAGCTGAGTTACCAGGGAAGCCCAGGAACTATATAGTATTTGTAGTATTTTTTTGTGTGTGTGGGTGTATGCTTGAAACATTCATACATATATGTATAATTTTATTTTTTACTAATGGGAGCATCCTATACATACTGTTTTGTTGTGTACTTTTTACTTGTAGTAATTCCATGTTTTTTAAACATCCTCTATGACTTTAAATATATTTTTTTGACTTACATTCCCATTGACTATATTCTAAATAAAATATTTAATGTGAAAGAAAATGCTATTCTGTCAAAGAGATTGAATTTCAGAGTGCTAATATGACTAGAACACCTGTTATCTCTGTTGCAGCGAAAATATATGTATGTGTGAGCCACTGTAGAATTGCTTTGTGTAGGTTGAATAAGTAAAATCAAAGAAGAGAAATAGGTAGTACATTAGATGTTTTCTAGGGAGCCTAAATGGTTTTGGCCACTTGACATCTTATAAAGTGGACAGCATTACAGATCCAGGGTCTGAGCTGTAGCTATAGTTATCTCAGAAGGAAGAAGGAATTCAGAATTTTGGGAGCAGGAGATGTTAGTTAGATGCAAATCAAATTTGTGAGGTCAATGGTTGTAAAGTTGGTGCAGTTAGAAGTCAAAGAGGGTAGACCTGTATCTAAATTGATTATAGCCAAAAGAGTAGTTTAAGGTGTGTCAACCTCAGACCAGAGGGCACAAGACAGGTGGGAGGAAAGACTGTGACAAAGATGAGTCTGGTTAATAGAGATGAGGTTCTATTAGATGAGGCTTAGCAGAGATGAGGCACCAGAGGTGGGTAGTGATGACAGTCAAATTTACCCCTTTAAATTTTCTCCCGTATGTGGAAGCAACTCTATCACCCATAGCTTTAAATAACTGCAGAACGGAGCAGCATGACCTTTATTTTGAAGTGTCCTCAGATGTGTGTGGTTTGCATCCCCAAATTCCCATGCTCAAGTAAAGGTTAAAATATTGAGAGTGCCTTTATTGGACTGTAGTGTGGGAGCCTAGAGAAAAGGAATGCAAAATTCCAGAGAATTTTGAGAAGTAGTGAAGCTACCAAGACTTCTGGGAGTTGTCTTTGGGAAAGTGAAGTGAAATTTGCTCAGTCGTGCCCGACTCTTTGCACCCCCTTGGACTTCTCCAGGCCAGAATACTGGAATGGGTTACCTTTCTCTTCTCCAGGGGATCTTCCCAACCCAGGGATTGAACTCAGGTCTCCCGCATTGCAGACAGATTCTTTACCATCTGAACCACCAGGGAAGCCCAAGAATACTGGAGTGGGTAGCCTATCCCTTCTCTAGGGGATCATCCCAACCCAGGAACCAAACAGGGGTCTTCTGCATTGCAGGTGGATTCTTTACCAACTGAGGTATCAGGGAAGCAGAGACCTCCTCATTCTTGCTCCTTTCCATGGGGACTCAGAAGAGAGACCCAGATCTTCCCTAACAAACCCAGTATGGTTGGAGCAGACAGTCCACTGGAGCGGTAATGAGAAGGAATGCTAGGCAGAGTGCTTCAGCTGGGGGAGAAAGGCCTTCAGTCATAGGAGACTTAGGAGTTGGGCTTGATCTTGGAAGTGTTAAGTTTGCGTTGAGAAAGGAGGTTCACCCACTTGTATCTTTATAACTTTTTTTTTCACATATGCTACAAAGAAAGATTATTTTTCTTTTTCAAATCGCATGTATTCCAGTCAAATAGTCTGAAAAACAGGTTATTATAATGAAAATTTTACTTTTAGTTGATTTCCATTTACAAAATTGACAGTGTTTTTACTGAAATTCACTCAGAGTTGAAAACTTTCAGAAGAAGAAATAATTAGCCTATTAGGTCTCTGCTTTCTGATAGTCAGTCTCACAAGTTCATGCCCTGTTTCTTTTGGCTTAGATACTTAAATTGTTCTGTGAAACTTGAACAAGCTATTATACCCACCATGTGAGCCCCTGTTGAACATACTGATTGATGTATGTTAGCTTGAAAAATCCTTGTGTTCGGTGTTTTATCCTCTATGTAAGAATTAGTGTATGATTTAAAATGTGAAATATCTTGTGAAGAGTATGCTCCATGAGAACAAGGATCTTTTCTGTTTATCTACCAGTAAATTCCCAGCACCAGTCATGGAACTTGACTCAACAGAGGTACAGAATAAAACTTGTTGAGCGGAGAAGGCAATGGCACCCCACGCCAGTACTCTTGCCTGGAGAATCCTGTGGACGGAGGAGCCTGGTGGGCTGCAGTCCATGGGGTCGCTAAGAGTCGGACACGACTGAGCAACTTCACTTTCACTTCTCACTTTCATGCATTGGAGAAGGAAATGGCAACCCACTCCAGTGTTCTTGCCTGGAGAATCCCAGGGATGGGGGAGCCTGGTGGGCTGCCGTCGATGGGGTCACACAGAGTCGGACACGACTGAAGCGACTTAGCAGCAGCAGCAGCAGCAGAGTGGGAATAAAAATGTATGGGTGATTTCTAAGATTTTTTTGAGTTCTGGTATTCTATAATTTCCATATCATGGTACTCCTCTGTCTCTCCTCAAAGTTATCCTGTATTAAATTAAGGTTCCCAAGTGGTGCTAGTAGTAAAGAACCTGTCTGCCATCGCAGGAGACATAAGAGACGTGGGGTTCCATCCTTGGGTTGGGAAGATCACCTGGAGGAGGCCAACCCACTCCAGTATACTTGCCTGGAGAAACCCCTTGGACAGAGGAACCTGGCAGGCTACAGTTCATGGTACCAAAGAGTTGGACACAACTGAGGCGACTTGGCACGAATAGCACAATATAGTATGTGGGAAAATCTGGCGACATTGGTTCAGATGACTGGAAATACTATGTTGGAATTCATAGATTACTACTGAATATTCCCTTGACATTTGTGATGTTTATGAATTGTCCAATTCTCATGCACACAGTTTTCTTACTAGATTATTTATTTTGCATTTACAAAAAACAGGCAAAATGTTGATTTTTTTTTTTTCACAAGTGGAGCTGGGTGTAAACCAGCTGGAAAGAGCAGTGCTAGTTGAGGTTTCTGTGGTTAGCGGATGGCAAGAGTTGTTTGCTAGTTCAGTGGCTCCTTCCTGCCCACTGGCTTTGCGGCTCATGCTCATCCCATTTCTTCCTTAGGTGACCAGCCTTACCTTTGTTATGGGCTTTAAGGGGTTTCTTGAAAGGTTCAATTTGTGAGTACTCAGAGACTATCATAATAATTAGAATATAGAGTTTTAAAAACTCACCATGTGCTTTATACTGTTTTCTGTTTTCTTTGGTTTTACTAGGTAAAAAAGCTCCCATTTTGTTTAATAAAGAAATGATCGAATCCATGAAGGAAGGTTCAGTTGTTGTGGATTTAGCTGCTGAGGCTGGCGGAAACTTTGAAACCACCAAACCAGGAGAACTTTATGTTCATAAGGTATAGCTCAGAGCTTCCTCTTGCTATGATCCTGATCCTTCATCTTTAGTGATTTGTGAGAGGGTGTTTGTTGCTTTAAATATTTAGAGAAACTGAGGCCAGAAATTTTCTAAAATTAAAAATAGTCACATTTAAAGCTCTTTCTGAAATATGTATTTGTGTGTATATAAAGATGTATAATTTCAAAACTTAGCCTTGGCTGAGAATTGTCCTGGAAAGAATGTGAGCATTTAGTAATAGACCTTTCTGACTGTATTTTTATTCATTTAGGGAATTACTCACATAGGCTACACAGACCTTCCCAGCCGAATGGCCACTCAGGCCAGCACCCTGTATTCCAACAACATCACCAAGCTTCTGAAGGCCATCAGCCCGGACAAAGATAACTTTTACTTTGAAGTGAAAGATGACTTTGACTTTGGTACAATGGGTCACGTCATTAGAGGAACCGTAGTGATGAAGGTGAGTAAAGAGATTGATTCCTCCCTGTGTGTTCATTTAGCGTTTGTTCTAGGATTGTTGTTTATGGAAGAATCCTATCTTGGAATTGAGATATGTTCTAATAAAGTATCAATGTGTTGGGTTTATGCCAATAAAAATTATTTAAAAATCCAGAGCAACTTAAAGAAAAATATTGCAGATATACATGTGACTCACCTAAAAAAATAGAAGAAGGCGATGGCACCCCACTCCAGTACACTTGCCTGGAAAATCCCATGGGCAGAGGAGCCTGGTGGGCTGCAGTCCATGGGGTCGCTGAGTTGGACACGACTGAACGACTTCATTTCACTTTTCACTTTCATGCATTGGAGAAGGAAATGGCAACCCACTCCAGTGTTCTTGCCTGGAGAATCCCAGGGATGGGGGAGCCTGGTGGGCTGCTATCTATCGGGTCTCACAGAGTCGGACACGACTGAAGTGACTTCGCAGCAGCAGCAACAGCACCTAAAATATGTATTGCTTTTGAAAAACAGAAAACAAACAAAACCCCAAGAACTGAATAAAGTAAAAATTAAACATCCCCCCACCTATCTTCTTTTAAGTTCTATTTTCTTCCTTATATGTTCTATGCACATACTAATTGTACATCTATGTGTGTTTTTGTGACACAGCCATTATATATTTATGTACATGTATGTGGTGCTAATGGTAAAGAACCTACCTGCCAATACAGGAGACATAAGAGAAGTGGGTTCAGTCCCTGGGTCAGGAAGATCCTCTGGAGGAGGGCATGGCAACTCACTTTGCCTGGAGAATCCCATGGACAGGGGATCCTGGTGGGCCATAGTCCGTAGGGTCACAGAGAGTTGGACACGACTGATGAAAGTGACTTAACATGTATGCATGTGTTATATATTTATAAAAAGTGATGTTATAAATTATATGAACTTCTATATTTATTTAAAATTGTTTTTCAAAGAGTTTTTCTGCAACACTGAATCGACTGAATGCTAGATGTTTTTAAAAGTGCTGTTCTTCTAATTTCTGTTAGGATGGCCAAGTGATTTTCCCTGCTCCCACACCGAAAAATATTCCTCAAGGTGCCCCAGTAAAACAGAAGACAGTGGCAGAGCTGGAGGCTGAAAAAGCAGCTACTATCACACCCTTTAGGAAGACGATGACATCGGCTTCTGTCTATACAGCAGGTAAGGGTTCCTTCTATGAAGATTTAGACTTCTTTGAATTATGACTGTATTATGTGAGTAATATATTAACTGTCAAAGTTAGTATATGAAATGCAGTTGTCATTCATTGGATTCTTAGGACTTGACCTTGTTAGAAGCAGTTTTCACATGTGACATATCACTGTCCCTCCTCTGTGGACTTGGAGACTGCATTGTCTGCTCTCAGAGATGTAGGCACTGGGGTAAATGCTGGAATGAATAAGTGAGAAATAATACATATGCAGTTAATTCTTTTATGAAAAACATTTAAAATATAATTGTTAATGTTTCTATATATATACACCAAATATAATGAGTAATGATGTATGTCAGATTGTGTTATAAAGTTCATCTAAATGTGGTTATTGATTTATTTTTGTGGTTTATAAAACAATCACTTGTGATTATCTGCATCTCTGGGTAAGATGGAGGGGCCAAATAATTGCTTTTAAGAATAAACAGTAAGTTATTCATCTAGTAAAAAAAAATTCAGTTTTTAAGTTTTTATCTCTTTCTTTACAGTTTAACATAGATTCTTCATTTTCCAGTTAATATTCATGAAGACACTAAAGAAATGTCATAAAATAGTGATAAATATTCATTCTGGCTATGAACTGTTAGAATTTGAAATATGGAGATTTGATTTTAAGTTGGTTTCTGTCTCATAGAATGAATTAAAAATGTTTAGATCTGTGAGAGCCAAAATACAAACAAAAGCAAACTATAAAGAATTAAGGACCGATACCAAGCACACAGAATTCTTGTAGCCTCAGCATTCTTCAAATTCCCATGTGAGGCCAGATGTTTTAAGCTAAATATGTAACTCTCCTTGAATAAAGAGCAAGTCTCAGCAAAATGACTGAACAAGCCTTTAGTTGTGAACATTGTGAATAGATGGAGCAGTGTCCCTATTTGCACTTACTTATTAAAAAGAAGGAACCATATTATTGTGTTGTACAAGGAGAATATGGTCAGTAGATTGT
Organism: Aepyceros melampus; assembly: GCA_006408695.1. NCBI lineage: Eukaryota > Metazoa > Chordata > Mammalia > Artiodactyla > Bovidae > Aepyceros > Aepyceros melampus. Next base: position 684,316 of record SJXQ01004864.1, on the reverse strand, counting down.
AAATTTCCTTTTCTCTTTGGGATTCATAAGGAAATGTAGTGAGAGATGAACAATGATTTATTTTTCTAGGTTTCTCTTATGTTTATTGAGTCAAAGTTTATTGCATTTTAATAGATGTGACAGTGGCATATCCCAGTGAATAAAGAGATGGCCTTCTGTTTATTTTTCTGTACCCTAAAAGTCCTCCTTTATAATAAAGCCAAGTGTTTTTCTTGAACACTTCTACCATATGTTAACTAGCTTTCTTCAAAAAATGTGATTTGCTTTTTTTCCTGTTTTTCTTTTCTTTTTCCTTTATCATAGAGACTAAATGTAGCATATTTGACATTAATGAATGTCAAATGAAAAGACTTTAGTTTATTAAATAGTTAATAAGAAACCTTCAGCTGAGGAGTTTCTGTCTTAGATGGCCGGTGATGCAGGTGATGATAACTTACTGCTTCATAACTCATGTGGGCATTTAGTGAGTGCTAGGCATCATGCTAAACACTTCACATGCCTTAGCTGATTTATTCCTTATAAGAACTCGGTGAGTTGGGCATTTTATTATTTTCTTTTTCCAAATGAAGACAGAAAGGATTAATAATGTTACGGAGAATACTGGAGCACAGAGAGGTTAAGTAAGTTGCCTAAGATCACACAGCTAGCAAGCAGTAGAGCCAGAATTTGAACCAGGCAGCCTGGCTTAAGAAAACATATCCTTAAATATAACCCTGCACAGATTCTGTGATGTTTAACTGAAGCTCAAAACTATATTCTGTCTAACTCTCCCTCCAGATGGTTAACAGGCCATTCACGGGAGCCCTGGATGTCTTATATGTGGGTAGGGAAATAAAACTGCATAAACTTCCCTAGTGGTCCAGTGGGTAAGACTCCACACTTCTCCTGAAGGGAACACTGGTTCAATCCCTGGTTGGGGAGCTAAGATCATGGGGAACTATGCCATGTGGGGTGTCCAATAAACAAAATAAAAAATTTTAAAACTACAGTCTTATGAATAGTTTAAAGTAACTTGTCAGTTGCTAATGTTTCAGCTATGCCACTTGTAAAGAAATAGTCCATATCAAGGGGAAAAAATACCTATTCAAGGAAGTTAAATTCTAGCATCCTGGTCATCCATTATGGTTTGGTTTTCACTGACCGCTAGGTAACCCTTTCTTCTGTTGCAGAACAGCCATCCACATGTTTGCTGTTAGGAAAGGTATAATTAAAGATGTATGTTGAGAGCTGAGTGTTTGTATTCTGCACATTCTTAATTTAATTTGTATTTTTTTCCCTTTTTCTTTGTAAAATCCTGTTTGCTGACTTGGTATTGAGGCTGGAGCTGACTGCCCTGGCCAGCAGTCCAGTCCAGATTCAGGATCAATTGCAAAACTTCTGTCCCGGGTGGGTGGAAGCCATATGTTTTGGGGAGGTGCTGGAGTGAATGAAACCCTTCCTACTCTTTTAAAATCCTTCGTTCCAGCTAAATCTGAGAGTGACATGAAATAGGCCTCCCTAAAGCCTGTCTTATAAAGGTTGTGTCTTGCCCAAGTAGAAAATGCTTTGGTAGATCCTTTATAGGCCTATAATTCTGGAATAAAAACACTTGTATAAACACATGTGGCATCGTCAATGAAAGTTAAAGCAGAGAAGAGGACAAGTTATGCAGAGGAAAATGTGCAAATTATTATTAAGGTGACTCATAAATTTTACTAGATGTTTACAATTTACTTTAGGGGATGGTGGTCAGGAAGTTAAGTTTTGCTCACAATACCTTTAACTCACTTTCACCTCCCTTCCCAATAATGAAATGTCTTAAAAAAAAAAAAAAAACTCTTTATTTGCAAGGGTATGAAATTTTAAAGCCTTGACTATGTCACATGTTTGTTTGTGTGTGGGTGTGCGTGTGCTTTTAATCCTCCTGCGACAGTTGGATGTGAGCTCACACTCTTTCCTGTTTCTTCAGGTCTCACTGGGATACTGGGTTTGGGCATTGCGGCTCCCAATTTAGCCTTCTCCCAGATGGTGACCACGTTCGGCCTGGCTGGCATCGTGGGCTACCATACTGTCTGGGGAGTGACTCCTGCTCTCCACTCACCGCTGATGTCTGTGACTAATGCAATCTCAGGTTTGTTCCCCTCTTGTTTTCCCTCACCTTAGGTTTTTAAGGGCCTGTTCAACTCACAGAGTGCTTTCCATGAGGTTGATAAAGTCTGTGTTTCCAAATTGTAGGGCTTGGCATCTGGTGGTGGTTGTGGTGACTTGGGCTCCCAGAGGTGGAGGGGTGGGGTTGGAAGTAAGAAGCCAGGGAGGTGTGTCAAGCCTTTGGGCTGCCCCCATTTCAAGCAGGGCAGAGCCACTGTTTCTTCTTTCAGTTATGATTTCCTTTAAAGAAACGATTCCTCCAAAGAAATTTGGAAGCAGTGTTGCACAGGAGCATGACGGTACATGCAGTAGTGCGCACGGCTCTTCCCGAGACTGTTCTCTGTGGTCCCTAGCGACGGCTCAGATCTGAGGCATGAGACCCACATTGGACAGATGTGGGAGCCGCTGGCTTGGAAACCTCATGGCCCTGGTGAGCATCTCTTGCCACAGGGGTAGCTTTCAGGACCTCCACCAGTGAGGTGAAAGTTGCTCAGATGTGTCCGACTCTTTGCAACCCCATGGACTATAGCCCGCCAGGCTTCTCTGTCCATGGGTTCTCCAGGCAAGAATACTGGAGTGGGTTGTCATTCCCTTCTCCAGGGGATCTTCGCAACCTAGGTATCTATCTCAGGTCTCCTACACTGCAGGAGGATTCTTTACCGTCTGAGCCACCAGGAAATCTCCGCCGGGAACAAAGCCAATCCCAAGAAGTACTCTGCTCAGGAAAGCCCAAAGCTGTGGCTCTCGCCATCATATATTTTTAGTTCATGTATAGCATTTTCCAGTTCGGATGCTTCGTATCCAGCAGAGGTCCATTTTCGCCGCAAGCAATGTCATCTGATAACATTATTGCTTTATATCTTTATCAGGGGAACAGAGCTAGAAAGTTCAAGGTTAAAATTCTTACGCAAAAAGAGAAAATGTTTTGTTAACTCTTTGCCCATGAAAGTACTTCAGTGATAATGTGTGTGAGAGCTTTCTCCTTTATGGTGTGTGTGCTTGTGAGGTTTTTCACCGATGACATTTGCTTTGGCAGCGTGATTGTTTCTGTTTACCACGTCCGTGCTTTCTTCCCAGGGTTGACTGCAGTCGGTGGGTTGGTGCTGATGGGAGGACACTTTATCCTTCCACAACTTCTCAGGGCCTTGCTGCTCTTGCTACGTTCATATCCTCAGTCAACATTGCAGGTACGAGGACTGGGAAGGAACCCAGAGTGCTGTTTTTGGTGGAGACACGAGAAGCAAATATAAAATGATATATATTTGTTAAAATATATACATTAAATATATAAAATAAGCATTCTGATTTTAAGAATTTACTCATGCCTTTTAAAAAATGTTTCACTCAGATTATAAATGCTCTTTGTGAAGGGGAATTGGTTATTTTTGTCCATTGGTAATTTTTAGAAACTATTTGATAAAAGAGCATCCCTACCCCTGAGTGCCCCAAAACAAATAAAATGATGTCTTGCCTCAGGTTAACTGGAAGGTTATTGCATGCATAGTTTTGAATTAAGCGGACTTAGATCTATCTCCATAGCATCTTTAAATAAGTATAATTTTAGATAAAACTTTAGCCTTTTGCCTTATACTGTCCCATGTTCCTGAAAACTGAAAGCCTAGCACATGACTTGTATATGAAACCCATTTGATGATATTTTGTAGCTAAAAATTCTTTAATGTGTCCAGCAGATCTTGTACCTGCTGATATGGTATTTTTTAAAATCACTTATTCTAGGGTTTAACAAATAGAATAACCTATAAGAAAAAAAAATACTGGCCTTTTGATCTTTTACTTTCCTGAGCTAGTTTGAATAGCTTGTTTATTTTTAGTCATGCAGAAATAGTTGGTTCTGTGCTCTGATAGCAGATTTTCTTCTGAATGTCTCTAGGGTTACCTCTTCAATGTAACTGGCTTGAATGATAGAATAACTTCTAATTTTGAGGTTTTAAAATATTAACTTAAAATGGTAGTTATTCCTAGATGATAAAGATATGCTTAACATAGAAAAATTGTAGCACTTTAAAAATTACGTTGCTTAAGATACCTGTTTTTGTTTTTTATGTTTACTTTGATAAGGTGGCTTTCTGGTGACTCAGAGAATGCTGGACATGTTCAAGCGTCCCACTGACCCTCCGGAGTTAATTACCTGTATCTGCTCCCTGCTGGTACCTTTGTTGGAGGATATTTTGCCTCCCTCTACAGTGGTTATAACATTGAACAAGTGAGAATCTCTTTTGAAAGCTTTTTTTTTTTTGGTGCTGTGTCTTCGTCCCAGTGAGATTACCATTACCAAAATTCTAATTCCACTAATCAAATACAACAGTAACTCTTGAAGCATCTTGATCAAATAGAACATTCTCATCCTCTTAAGAATCAGGACCCTGGTTTCTAGAGACAGCTTTGCCTGCTAACTCTGCAAATACGGCTTTACCTGTTTGTCCCTACATTTTTCCACATGCAAAAAGAGTCAAGAAGGTTATAAGTGTCCTTTTTATGTACCTAGCTGGATTGTTGTGGGGATACAATGAAACAATCAGTTAAGAATTTGAAAATTTTTTATTAAAATACTGTCAGTCCTTTTCCTATTTATTTATTTCCTCTATGGATCTGGCAGATGTTATGCCAGTACATTTAAAAAAGAAAATTTTAAAATGAATCCTGAGTAGGAAAACAGAAATAATCAAGTTGAACTTTGGGAAGTTCCGTATCTAATTTATAATAGAGATTCAGCTTTGTTCTGAACTCAGTCATACCTTTCTTTTTAATGACTATTGTAGAGTGCAGCCTCTCTGACAGCTGAAAAATCATGTCTCCCTTAGTTTCTGCTGTTTCTAACATGTATTTGTTGAATGAACACAGTCTTTGAGAAGAGTTAGAGCAGTGAGTCAGGGAGATTTATGTCAGCATCCTAGATTTGCTATTTAATCATCATTTGCCCTTAGAAAAATTATGCAGCCTCTTTATGCCTTGATTTTCTTTTATAAAATGAGGATGATGATTCTCTCCTCCTGTGAATCTCATGAGATGGGTTATAACTTATGCAATGTATATAGCATGGTCTCTGGCACTTACAACTTCACGGGGTTGGCTCCCTTATAACACTGGGTCAGGTCTAGATCTCGTAATAACTCCATTTAAATTTAGGTACTTTTATATGCGTTGTATGCTGTCAAGTCCAGAAGAAATCAGTGTATGTAATGGTTTAATTGCAAGTACAATTTAAAGTATTTAGTATGTTAATATCCCCAATGGGTAGGAATATATATTGAAATATTAAAAGAAGAGATCATATTGGCTCTTTTAACTTTAAAATTGTCTGACCTTAAAATTGTCCTTAGAAATGTCTTTAGAGAATCATGTTTCCTCAAAGGAAGTTCTCTTTAAGCTGATGGACTGAAAGTTTTCGATAACTTCTCTCTCTGTTTCTTCCTTTTCCTTTGAAAAGATTATGTACCTGGGCTCCGGCCTTTGCTGTGTTGGTGCCCTGGCCGGGCTTTCCACCCAGGGGACTGCACGTCTTGGCAATGCCCTGGGCATGATTGGGGTGGCTGGAGGCCTGGCAGCCACCCTCGGAGGCCTAAAACCGTGTCCAGAATTGTTAGCTCAGATGTCTGGAGCAATGGCTTTGGGCGGTACCATTGGTAAGCACTTGTGGGTTCTGCCTTTATATAAACCCATGCCCTTTGAACACCTGAAGGCAGTTAGGCTCAGAGATTTAGGAATACGTTGTTAGGAGTAAGAACTGTTCCTTGCACTTCAGTTTCTGAATATATATGTATCTTGTTTGAAGCCCATATTGATAAAGGAATTAAGTTGCCTATTATGGAAGTTGCTTCAGTAAATATTTTGGCAAAAGTCATCACAGTTGGTATTATAATTGTCATTCAGAAATAAACATTTTAAAACATTGAGTAATATGAACTGTGTCACAAAAGTGGGCTAAGAAGTGCCTTTACTCAGTTCTTGTTTTCCTTTACTGACTGTTCCTTCAGCTGATGATAGAACAGGAGATTAGAATACTCGTAAGTGTGTACTGTCTGTAGGCTCGTGTTTCATTCTGCTGTGTTTAAATAACAGCAGACGATCCGGCTTCAGACCTTTTAAAAACACGGAAAACATGTGCCAGCAGAAAAACCACTGTTTTAATTTTATTCAGTGGTGTGTTGGGGTTGATTGTTAAATTTCTGGACTCTTTTGAACTGGTTGTTAACACAGCCACTATAAAAAGTTAAATTATATAAACTTAAAACTAAATGAGTTAGAAACAAAGGTAATAATTCTGAACACTCATGACTTTCTAATGAATTAACTAGCTTTTATTATCTCCACTTTTGAGATTATCCATGTGTCTTATGTCTGTGTGGTAGAAATACTATGTAATTATGGGCTTCTGTGCATCTTTTCCTGAATCCATATTTAATGCCATCACATTGTAGCTTCAGATCAGCCACGGCAGTTGTATTTACACCATATAAGTCAACAAATGCTACAAATCTGGGATTCATTTACTGTTTTGTTGATTGTCCAGACCTAAGAAAGTGACGGAGAAAATGTTAATGCAGTTTAAACTTAAATGTGTGTTTTGTCTGAGCCATTATATTGTGAATTGCACAAAAAAATTGAATGTTCTTCTAGTATTTGGAAACTATTTTCAGATTCAGCAGAATTCCCACTCACATGTTTGACAATGAGTGAAGTTCTTATATATACCTTGTTGTTTCACTGTCATTTTATTTGTTAAAGTAAACAACAGTCTCAACCAGCATTCATGTGGGAACTGTACTCATTCATCAGCTGCAAACACTAGGTTGGCTGCAGGTACCAGAGTTGAGCAAAAAATCAACAAAAGCATTCTGTGAAAGTCAATTGGCTAGATGAAGCTTACAATAAAGAATATTGTATATATTTTTATTTTTTGAAACTTGTGTACTACATACCTTTTTATAAGTAAAAACTCTTGTATTTACACACACTTTTTTAAAAAACTTAAAGTTGGTTTATTTAAGTATAAAATCAACAATATTCTAAGATTGGGAAAAGTAATACAAATATATATATAATTATACATATATAATTGTATATATCACTTCAGTGGATAAGAAAGTAATGACTTAGACCTACAGCTATTAAAAAGGTAATAAAAAGATAATACACTATATTAAAGGTAGTAAAATAGTGTTATGCATAATTTTAAACTATATATTCCAAGAATGATACAGGCTGAGATTTAAAAATTTATAGTAAAGATTTACATCTAAAAGCATTCTTTCAGAAAAGTTAAGTTCATACAGTTTTACTAGTGAATTTTTCTAAATAGTTAAGGGAAAAATGAAACACCACTTTTACATGAATCTTTTTTGAGAATAGGAAAAAGGAACATTCTCTAATCTATTCATTTTTAAACATTTTTTGTATTGTGGTATAGCGAATTAACAATGTTGTGATAGTTTTAGGTGAACAGTGAAGGGACTCGGCCATACATACACATGTTTCCATTTTCCCGCAAACTTCCCTCCCATCCAGGCATACACACCTGTTTTTATCCTGGGAGGCTGGTGGTTAAATACTTACCAGCACAGCTTTAGCTTACGTCTCGTATTTTTTTCTCTGGGAAAGCGGTGCATACTTTCCTACAGTCCCTGGAAAGACACGTGAAGGAAAATGCTTGTGCTGTAGTTTCATGGCAGGAAAACCTTTAGATGTGGTCTTTGCAAATGTTATGAGCCCCAGTCCTCTGTATCTTCTACCTGTAGCCAGGTAACTCCTTCAGAGTCTCCTGGTTTGGTTGTTTTCTTTTCAGATATTTGCATTCATTTCCTTTGGACTTGGCTTCCTTCTGCCCACCTGAAAACCTAGGCTGCCTTCATTCTAGCTGTTTCTTGTGTGCTAAGGGGCAAGTGATGCCTAGTAGGGAAGGGAGCCTAGGTTGTTCATGCAGTGGGGAGAATTTAAGGGGTTTAATTGGAACTTTAACTAATCTGAAGACGCATTAGTCCAGGGGAATGTTCAGAGTTTGTAAGGAAAAGTTGATGCTATGTGTTTGGATTCTTTGGAGTTGGCATTGATTGATGAGGTGGTTGAAAGAACCTGCTATATGAAAGGGTATTTAAGCCAATGTTCTTGCCTGGATAGTCCTGTAAGAGAGTATTTTGCTAGGAAGTGGATAAATAGTTATTAATGGCAGTGATGGATAACCTTAGTGTTGTCTTTTTTTTTTTTAATTGAGGATAATTGACATATAATATTATACTAGTTTCAGATATGCAACATAATGAGTTGATATATACATATATATATTGCAAAATGATCGCTACAAAAAGTCTATTTAACATTTGTCACCATACATAATTTCTTTTTCCTTGATGAGGACTTTTAAGATCTACTGTTTTAGCACCTTTCAAATCTGCAATATAGCTTTATTATTAACTATAGTCACCATGCTGTACACTCCATCCCCAAGACTTACTCATTTATAATGGGAAGTTTGTACCTTTTGATCCCATTCACCCATTCTGCCCACCCCTTACCTCCTGCCTCTGGCAGTCAGCAATTTCTTCTCTGTATCTATGAGCTTCTTTGTTTGTTTAGATTCCGAATATAAGTGAGATCATATGGTATTTGTCTTTCTCTGTCTGGCTTATTTCACTTAGCATAATGCCCTAAAGGTCCATTCATGTTGTTCCAGTGACAAGATTTCCTTCTTTCATGTAGCCAAGTAGTATTTAATTGTGGACTTTATTGGATTATTTCTCAAAGGTCTGTCATGCTTTAATTTTTCTTTGACTTTGATTTCCTGACAGGATTGACAATTGCGAAACGCATCCAGATTTCTGATTTACCTCAGTTAGTTGCTGCTTTCCACAGTTTAGTGGGGTTGGCAGCTGTGCTTACGTGCATAGCTGAGTACATCATAGAATATCCGCATTTCGCTACGGATGCGGCAGCCAATCTTACCAAGATCGTGGCCTACCTCGGTACTTACATCGGTGGGGTCACCTTCAGTGGGTCTCTGGTTGCCTATGGAAAATTGCAGGGTAAGTGATTCAGTGTAACATGGAGGTGAATATCTATTATTTAGGGTACTCAGGGGTCCATTTCAATTTCAGAAAATGGCTTAGTAGTAAAATCTATTAGGCGAAGAGTATTTGTATGACTCTGGGAAACACTATGAAAGTTTTTTTCTCAAAAAAGGTGGCTTCTCTTTATTGGTCTTTACAAATCTCACAAAGCTTTGAAGCCAAGGCTTCTGAGACAGCTCCTGGAGGAAACTAGTGCATAGAAATTTGCCTACAGGGACTAGTTGACATTTGATGATACATATGAACAAAATGACATCTTCATAATTTTTGGTTAGAGATGCCTGTATAGCATTCACAGAAATGAACCTTATACATTTCCCAGAATAGAGAGAGGCTTATTGAATAAATTTGTGTGATTAGTATACAGTACTTACTTTGAAAATAAATACGCATTTTAGAGGTCTAGTGTGGCAGCTTTGGCAACCATTAAAGCCAATCATGAAAATAGAAGTGGAGGGGGAAAAAAAAACCTCTCATAGCTGCTTTCAGTGTTTTCATGAAAACATGAGTCTCTGGAAAAAAAAGTTTGTGATTTAAAAACCTGGTCTTGCCTCTCAGGAATCAGTCATTAGAATTAAGTGGGGAACATCGTGAAACTTAAAAATCACAGGAGAGCTTAATGCCTATGATATGTTCTGTCTTTAAAAGCAGCAAACAAGGACTCTTCTCCCTTGGGCTCAGTTGATAGAATCAGAAAAATGAATGGTCTAAGACTCAGTTTTGAAGTGTTAAATAAATAAGACCACACTTAACTTCTGTATTGGTTATATGGGGAAGAAAAAACACTTCATGATTCCATGACAAAGAGTAATGAGCTTGTGTGATCAAAGGACAGTTAAGCTGAGCCATACTTTTCCCACTTCCGTTAATGTGTATGTGTAAGAACGCTAATGTATGCTTTCATGCTTCAGTAGCTGGTGATAAAAAGTGCTATTTTAAGTAGCATGTTTTTATCCTAATATTACATTTTGTAGCTTATGATTAAATGACTTAGAGTGTTTGAGGGGATTTCTTGGGACACGTCTTGGGTTCTGATGGCCCCATCCTCTACCCTAGGAATCCTGAAGTCCGCCCCTCTCCTGCTCCCTGGGAGGCACCTCCTCAACGCGGGCCTGCTGGCCGCCAGCGTGGGTGGGATCATCCCCTTCATGGTGGACCCCAGCTTCACCACTGGCATCACCTGTCTGGGCTCGTGTCAGCCCTCTCTGCTGTCATGGTAAGAGGTCAGAGATGGAAAGCACGTTCTTAGTGAGGAACTAAGTATTTTGTTAGGTTGCAGTCTAACTTTATTTCTGTCTCATCAAGACCCCTGATGGAATAAAAATGTTTTAATATGCTGTTATGTGTTCATCTTCGTAGAGTTTGAACAATATAGAAAAGTGTAAGAATAAAATCCCTCTTCTCTTCACTTACTCCTGTCCAGACTGTCACAGGTGACACCTTTATGCTCTGGGGTCTATTTACTGGATCAGTGTGTCGGTCAATAGGAATTTAAAGAGCCAAGAGATTCAGTTCTGTTCATTAGATGCCCGCTGTGTGACAAGCCCTCAAACAAGTGTCAGAGAGACCCTGCCCATTGGTTGCTCACACATTTGCCGGAAGCTCTGATATCAAGCCAAATAGTCATATAAAATGAAATGCATTTATTAAACCCTGTGTGTTCAGTAGGGGAGTTCAGAGAAACCTCCGAGGATGGGTTGGTCTTCCTCTTCTTCTCTGTTTATTGCATTTAGTATATGGGTACATAACAGTATTCTGTGTGTCTGTATGTCACAATGGAGCATTCTATTAGAGCAATGTATGGTGCTGCTGTTTTAGCTCTGTGTCATTCACAGATTACTTCATGTTTGTCTAGTATACTCTTAGTGTATACTTCATTGACGAAGTTTATGTTAAAAATTAAAAAAAATCATCTATGGTGCTTAGCACAAAGTTAAGCATATAGTAATTGCTTCAGTTTAGTTCAGTCGCTCAGTTGTGTCTGACTCTTTGCAACCCCATGAACTGCAGCATGCCAGGCTTCCCTGTCCATCACCAACTCCCAGAGCTTGCTCAAACTCATGTCCATCGAGTTGGTGATACCATCCAACCGTCTCATCTTCTGTCATCCCTTTACTTTATGATTATTTGGCTTGATATCGGAGCTTCCATCAAATGTGAGAGCAACTAATGGGCAAGGTCTCTTTGACACTTGTTTTAGTTTAGAGGGCTTATACACAGTAGCACCAATGAACAGAACTGAAACCCTTGTCTCTTTAGATTCCTACTGACCGAAACATTGATCCAGTGAGAAGACCCCAGAGTAATAAAGGTATCACGTGACAGTTTGGACAGGAGTGAGTAATTGCTTAGTCACCCAAAGCTCTACCGTCAGATTTTCAAACCAATAAGACTGGGCTTGTATTTGAGTTTTAGCTGCTTCACTTGGCACCAACAGGACCCTCCCTGCTCATCAGCTAAAGTCATAAAAATTGTAACATCAACTCAGTGCTATTACTTTTTTCCAAGTGTAGACCCCTCTCCAATTTCTGCCTGCTCATGGTTAGTGCCTCTTAGGGATTTGGGGATTTTTTCTTTTTGCAGGTGGAAAATGTGGTTCAGTGTTTTCGCTTGTTATATCTGTAGAAGTGTTGGTCTGATAGGGGTCATTCCCAGGCATGGAATTTACATGTAAATATATTAATTGGAAAACTGGAATGATTATGAACCACAGTGCTCGGTGTCAGAGGTTCCTTTCCAGTGCATGAATTTTGAATTCCACTCTGGTTTTCGTCCTAGGGTGTGACTTTGACGGCTGCCATTGGGGGTGCCGACATGCCTGTGGTCATCACTGTGCTGAACAGCTACTCAGGCTGGGCCCTGTGTGCAGAGGGTTTCCTGCTCAACAACAATCTGCTGACCATTGTGGGTGCGCTTATTGGCTCCTCGGGCGCGATCCTGTCCTACATCATGTGTGTGGTAAGGAAGCAGCCAGTGAAGGAGAAGGAAATACTGTTCTGAAAATCAGGACCTGTCTGTTATTTCTTTTATTTGCAATAGAAATGACCGTGTCAGTTCTTTTTCTCTCTCGCAGAAATATTGGAGTGTTTTGTTTGAATGAATTTGCCAGACTGCTTGTAAAGTACCTGAGTGTAGATAATTTATAAAATTAAATATCAAGACAAAAATCTTCTAACTTCATCTGGTGATTAAAACACTGAAGATTTTATTTTTTATTTTTTTCTTTGTGCATTACAATCTCTGTGTTTACTTGTCTGATCATATTGTATATTGTGTGTTAGTTGCTCAGTTGTGTCTGACTCTTTGCGACCCCATGGGCTGTAGCCCCCCAGGCTCCTCTGTCCATAGGATTTATATTTAATTTTTTTAATCTTCCAAGTGATAGTCTTGCTGCTTATATTAAACATGCTGTTTAAATACCGTTTTTAGGGTTTCATACTAATCTATCATATGGATATTCAAGATTTAATTTTTCCCCAATGCTTTACCTTTAATGTTGTTTGATATTTCTTTCTTGTACATGAGTATACTTTTGGCATTTCTGATTTTTGTCTTAGGATGATTCCTAGAAGTAAAAGGTGGGCTCATTTTTTGGGCTTTGTCTTCTTTTTATTAGGTGGTTTCCAGAAAGCTTGCTACAATTTACACTCTTATCTTGAAGTTTTGTGGTCAGCATGGTTTGAAAAAAAAATTAGCAAGACAAATAACTTCCTAGGTTCTTTTTTGTTTCTAATTCTCTTTTTAATGTTAAGAAGATAACCTGCAAATAGTTTTGATTAAAGCACTTTTTTTCAAATGATAGATATTATTCTCTAAATAATGGTTTTGAATGGCTGTGAAAGGACAAGCATGAAACTGGGTAAAGTCAGAATTGCCTTTATACTGATTGATCACTCAGGCAGAAAAATGACCCCACCTTCGTTCTTTTATTAGAAGTTTAAAAGCCGTTATTTTATAACTCAGAATTTCTCTTACGTTTTAAAATTGAATGCTAAAATTATCTTTTCATAGTAAAAAATTAGTTTTCTTTGGACATACTATAAGTACAAAAATTTGAAAGCCTCAGTTCAAAACCAGCTGAGAGGTTTCAAATAAAAATCCTTCAAGTTGTTTAAGGAGTTTGGAAAGGTGTTTCTTATTGGAAGAGTGTCAGACTTTGGAGTATTTTTTTTTAAAGCAAATGTTTATAAAGAAGAAAAATTTATTCAGTTGTGTTAGAAATAGTTTTCTTGCTTCATTTGGTAAATTTGAATGACCACAGGGGGCAGCAGATTGTTACTAATACTTAAAACTTACTGTGTGTGTGCTCAGTTGAGTCCTCTGTGCAGCCCCATAGACTCTAGCACGCCAGGCTTCTCTATGGATTTTTCCAGGCAAGAATACTGAAGTGATTGCCACTTCCTACTACAGGGGATCTTCCTGACTCAGGGATCGAACCTGCATTTCTTACATCTCCTGCATTGGCAGGGAAGCACCTAGCACCACCTGGGAAGTCCCACTTAAACTTATGGTTGATGTCAAATACTAATTTTAAAATTAAATGGGAGGATTTGAATTTTTACAAGGCCAGTGGGGAGAGGAAGGGGGGACTTGTATATAGTTCTTAAAAAATCAGTATGGGTACCTTCTAATCTTTATTCTTTTTCTCTCTCTCTCTTTTTTTATTCTTTTTCTCTTAAATGGTTTTCCTTGTTGTTGTTCACTCACCCAGTCGTGTCCAACTCTTTGTGACTCCATGGACAGCAGCACACCAGGCCTCTCTTTCCCTCACCATGTCCTGAAGTTTGCCCAAGTTCATGTCCATTGTGTCGGTGATGCCATCCAGCCATCTCATCCTTTGGCGCCCCTTTCTTCTATCCTCAATCTTTCCCAGCATCAGGGACTTTTCCAGTGAGTTGGCTGTTCGCATCAGATGACCAAAATACTGGAGCTTCAGCTTCAGCATCAGTCTTTCCAATGACTATTCAGGGTTAATTTCCCTTAAGATTGACTGATTTAATCCCCTTGCTGTCCAAGGGACTTTCAGGAGTCTTCTCCAGCACCACAGTTGGGTTTTTAAATTTACCTGCAGTGTTCCCCAAACTTCTGTGTCTTTTATTTCCTCTTTTTTCCCCCGTTCACTTAGTTTCTTCTGTTGTTATAGTAACTATAATAACTTTTGAAATAGCATTTCTATAGCTTTAACTAGAATAAGATATAAAAGGCACTTGTTGAAAGTACTCTTTTCTACATGTGTTTCTGCAATTATATCGTCTCTTTGTTTTCAGTCGTGTCAGGTGGCAAAGTATTGGAGCTTCAGATTCAGCATCAGTCCTTCCGATGTACTTTTGCAATTATGTCATCTTTTTCTTGGAGAAGGCAATGGCACCCCACTCCAGTACTCTTGCCTGGAAAATCCCATGGACGGAGGAGCCTGGTGGGCTGTAGTCCATGGGGTCGCTAAGTGGGACACGACTGAGCGACTTCCCTTTCACTTTTCACTTTCATGCATTGGAGAAGGAAATGGCAACCCACTCCAGTGTTCTTGCCTGGAGAATCCCAGGGACGGGGGAGCCTGGTGGGCTGCCGTCTATGGGGTCGCACAGAGTCAGACACGACTGAATCGACTTAGCAGCATCTTTCTCTAAATTTTTATCTGTTCTTTCATATTTATTGACCCGTTTTTGCTGTTCTTTTCTATTTTCACTGCCTCAGGCATGTCATTTACTGTCAGCATACCTCAGATATTTTTTAATACCTATATTGTATATATGGCTAACAAGGTCTCATAGCTGTCTGTGACTGTAGAAATCACACTGGGTCAGATTGCTACTCTATAATAGCAAGTTTTAGTAATTTGGAATCAACAACAGTTGAAGCTTTAATTTTTAAAAAATATTATTTGATTACAAAAATAAATGGTATTTAATGAAACATCTTTCATTAAGAAAATAGAAAAGGATAAATAAGTATATATAAAATAATCTACAATCCCATTACCACTTAACTGTTAACATTAGTCTTAATTCTTATCTTTTTTCATATGTATATGTTTAAATGCATTCTATATTAACATTTAGTTTTCTTACCAATAAAGTTTAGTGTCTACATATTATTATATGACAAAGCTATATCTTAATTTATTTATCCAAGTCCATGATAGTAGTTGTTTTTAACTTTTTTTTTCCTGCAGTGTTCCTCCTTAGGCATCATGGATTATTTTCTTAGATCAAATTTCTGTGAGTACAATTACTTGAGCAAAGGGATTAAGATTTTTTTGTTCGCTGTAGGTACTGATAAGTTGATCTTCAAAGGACATTCCAGACATTCTTCAAAGCTCCCACCAGTGAGGTGTGGGTTGCTTGTTTTACTGCTCACTGTCCATTCCTATGACTTCTTGCAAAACAAACAAGACAACAAAAACACGCCTGCCGTGTTTTATATTTCAAAAGTACACATTTCCTTTCCTTCCCAATTTTCCTGCTCTCTGACTTTTCACATTAATCTTCATTGATTCTTAGATTTATTATAAGAAATTGCTTATTTCCTATAATAAGCTATTAATTATAAGCAATTGTTTCTCCCTGGCTTGTGCTTAGCAGCTTAGAGTGATTCATAATAACAATAAAAGTGAAATAGCTACTCATAATTGGATGTAGTATACTATGCTGGGTGCTTTACAAATATTGACTTCTAATTCTCAAACTAATTCTGGAGGTAGGAAATATTTTCATCTTACAAGGAAGATATTTTAAGACACCATTTATTATTTGCCTTTGTGTTTGTGGAGCCTGCCGTTGCACCTGGCACATTCAAATGAATATAACAATTTTAAAATGAATGTTTTATTAGCTCATTTCCCAGTTTGGAATCGTCAAGAAGTTATGGTAGCAGAAATACTACCTCTTATCAATATCTGTTAATATTACTAGTATGTTTACCTTCATAATTTTATCATTTATTGAAGGAAAAATCCAAACCAGAGCAGAGTGGTGGAGTGATTTTATTATGTGAGAGGGGATGGAATGGACCCTAAGTGTAACCATCATCCTGAAAATTGAGTATTTGTTCTGACAAAGAAGTCTTTTGGGTACCCTCTGAGAGTAATGCTTGGTTACATGACACCAAAAATTATAAAAACTAGAAAATGTCAAAAGTGTCCAAATAGCCAGCTCAAATGAATGATTTGCTTTATATCCAGAGGTCGTAGAGACATTAACCTCTTTATGATTTTATACTTCATTTACTTGAGATAGTGTCCAAATTAGAGTTTGGGATATAGAGGGCTTTCAAAAATGCCACAGCATTCTCAGACTAAATTCTCTGATTTGTGTACTTTGCTGCTGTTTCCAAATGAAAATAAAGCAGAATGAAGTAAATGAAAGCCAAACCAAAAATAATTTTTTTTTGCCTTGTGATCAACTAATTAGCACCTACAAAGCATTGAAATGAGGGGACGCTAGTCAATGGTATACATGTTATTTTTGCTTTGGTTTTGTTTATTTTATGATCTTCCTTTGTTTTCATATTTATTTCTTAATTTGCTTGGAATTATGTGAATTAAGAATCTCTTTAATGTAGCATACAATTTTCATTACAGGGCTTAATAACTTAAAAGGAACAGTCTTGGACAGTGTTGCAAATGCTTTGTCTTGGAACTTGGGAACTCTTCAGGCTGTGGATCAGTGGTCACAGGGTAGTCTCATCAGTCTTAAGCAAGCAAAAAAAAAAGGAAACAAAACAAAGCCCTAAACCCTAAACGTTTATTGGAAATATGATGTTGCAATGGTAAATTCAGAGATGAAGTTTGATTTAGTTTTTAAGAGACCATGTGGAATTGGTGTAATGGTGATATAATTGAGGATATGTGTTTAACAAGATGACTTTGATTGTTAAATTACTGTGTGGTTCCCTATTTTTTCTTGTAAGATACCATCAGAAGTGGGTACACACTAATTAAATATTCTCAGAAATTCTTTCCTTCTCCTCCATTCAGCTTTATGGGAAGAAAAGAAGGGTTCCTTTTAAGCCAAGTGAGAGTAAATTGGTCATTTTCTTCTACATCCTATTCCTCTGTCATCTGTCTGTTTATAGGGCTATGTGATTCAGGTGATAGAGCCTTCACTAAAAGAAAGTTATAGCAGAAATATTTTAGTGTTTGAAATTATTCTTTGAAACCATTTTTAAGGGCAAAAATTGATAGAAGATATTTTTAGTAATTTAGTTTCAAAATCCTGTGATTCAAAACTGGAAAGGATTTATAAGAATCAGCAGATGTTGAATGTTTGGGAAATCTCAGATATGGCTGTTTGGATTTTCATTCAACCTTGGATTTAAGTAGAGGAGGTTGTGTTAAGAATTTGAAACTCATGTTGGATTAGGATGAAGAACTTAAAAGCATCACATTAATTTTTCTCTGATCCTCTTATCTGTTAGTAATATGCATAAGGATATTCTGAGCTTTATTTTATATGTAATAATCTTAGACAAATTTACCAGACTCTGGGCTCTATAAATATGAATGTCTGATAAATGAGGTTAGGTCAAAGGAACAACTTAAAAATTCTGACTTTTTGATCCACATCTTTGAAACATAAGTGAGGCTCTCCTCTTCTCTACTCTTCCTGCCTTCGCTCTGTCCCACTTCAGCAGTTTATGTAAATCTCTCTCCTAAGGTGGTAGCAGGCTGGTCTATCTTTGGATGAATTTTTTTTTTTTTCCTCTGATGTATTGCTTATCACTGAAAGTCTCCAGATGCTTTTTGCTCTTTAATAATAAAGGGTTGTCTTTTTAAAAAAGGTATAGTTTGACACTTGTAGAGCTTTAAAATAGTATAAATGATGGATCAATGATATGTTTATTCCCACTCTTAAGGTTTAATTGTTTGGAATTTTTTAATGAAATGGTATCAGTTATGATCATTTAGGATGACTACTTTGATCATGTATAGTGTTCTGAAAATGCTTTTGGTTACTAAAAACATCCAGCTTCTGGTCTTTTATTTCTGTCATTTTTTTTTTTTCTTTTTACCACCACACCTCTTGAGATCTGCAGACAGTTTTCGAATCTGTTGTTGTCACATGGTCCAGGTGTGTCTGTGTGGTACATTCTTCAGTTCACTTGCTCAGTTGTGTCGACTCTTTGGGATCCCATGAACCGCAACACTCTGGGTTGGATGATTGTAAATGAGCATCCAATAAATTCCTCCTGCTTACTTTTCCCTTAGATGGTTTTACTAGTTAAAAGGTGGGTGTAAATTTTAGTGAAGCAGGGTATAAACTTACTCATTTACCTTTTGGAAGTGAACTATTAAAAAAGGCTAATGATGAATCCAGTCACTTCTGTTCTTGCTTCTTGGAGCTGTAGGTGCTTTGAAAAGTGTCAACTCCTCACTTTTTTTTTTTCTTGACGGCAGAGGGCAGCAGACTTCTAAATGATAGGGGTCTCTATCCTTTGATTCTTCCCTGTTGCCTCTTGACAGCTTGAACTTGTAGCAGAGTTCACGTGAGATATCGGTAGGTAGAGTCAACCTTGTAAAATTTCTATAGCCTTCATTCTTTTTCACTTAGGTGAAATACATGCCAATATGGAGAGAGAACTTGCTTAGTCAGTGGACAGATAAGAATGACTAGATCAGAGTTTTTAGCCCTTCTCTGGTGGCTCAGATGGTAAAGAATCTGCCTACAATGACAGAGACCCAGGCTTGATACCTGGGTCAGGAAGATGCCTTGGAGAAGGGAATGGCTACCCACTCCAGTATTCTTGCCTGGAGAATTCCATGGGCAGAGGAGCCTGATGAGCTACAGTTCATGTGGTTGCTAAGAGTTGGACATGACTGAACAACTAGTACTTTTTAAATATATATGTTAAAGTCACTGGTAATTTTCCATTAAATGCCTTTCTAAAATTTATTTTGATGGAAAATATGTCAGTGTGAAGTTGATTTTGTAGAAAACAATGATGTGATTTCCCAGATGTCCTTTATCATTTAAATTTTTGAAATAATTTTTAGACACTTGATCAAATTTATTTGGTTAAAATGTTTTAGGTGATCAAGCAAACATCTTTAATTGACTCTGACTATCGTATTCACAGAAAATTTATGTGGATTAAATTTTCACAGATGATAATTTTGCTCTCCAGGCAATGAATCGCTCCCTGGCTAATGTGATTCTTGGAGGCTATGGTACCACTTCAACAGCTGGTGGAAAACCCATGGAAATTTCTGGCACGCATACAGAAATCAACCTTGACAATGCAATTGACATGATTCGAGAAGCTAATAGCATTATTATTACTCCAGGTAAAAAACCAAAACCCCAAAACAAACAACCTATAATCACTTAAAGTAATTTCTCGTAATAGGAAAAATCAAATTGGAACTTACTTATTTTTGAAAATATAATGGAAATTAGAAACAACCCTGTGATTACTAAGTGAATAGTTCTGGAATTCTTGGCTTAGGTTAATAGTTTGGGAATCATATAGAGATTTTATAAACTGAAGTAGTAGATTCTACCTTTGTTTTTCTGTGATTCAGCACAAAATGTATAAATCATCTTTGAGTCTTGGTTAATTTTTTTTTCTCATTGATAAATTTTGGGCCTATGTCAGAATTAGATAGTATATGAAAGTGTTCAGTTCACTCATTAGACTCACTCAGTAAACGTTGGTAAGTGTTAATGTCTTTCTTTCTAAAAGTAAATATTTTTAAAAAAATCGTTGAAAATCATGTGATTTCCAACAAGATGAGGTAACAAGTCCAGTAGAAAGGACTTGGTCTAGAAGTCATAACGCCTTACTTCTGTTTTTCATTTTGCCTCTAATAATTGACATGTGGCCCAAGTCAGTTCGCCTCCCCAAGCTTCAATTTCCCAATTTCCTGAGGCTTAGCCCAGTACTTCTTTACTCATCAAAGAATGCCATTGCATTTATGATAGGCAATACATTGATTTTAGATTAGAATTTTAACTCTATCATGCTATCATAGAAGTTTTCTGTAAAGAAAATTAATTGATTTTGTCATGTGGGTAGTTTGTTGGTTGACTATGTAGAAGTGAAAGTGAGTGAAGTCTCAGTCATGTCCAACTCTTTGCAACCCCATGGACTGTAGCCCACCAGGCTCCTCCGTCTGTGGGATTCTCCAGGCAAGAGTACTGGAGTGGGTTACCATTTCCTTCTCCAGGGGATCTTCCCAACCCAGGGATCGAACCCGGGTCTCCCGCACTGGAGGCAGATGCTGAAAACAACAAACATTAGCAGAACTGAAACTTCAGGTGACAGTCTTCTCAAGTGGGGGCAGCATTATTTTTCTCAGGGTAGTTGAAACACATGGATTTGGGGATTTGGATTCTTAAAGATGGAGCTGCTACTGTCAGCTAGCGTGTGTGCGAGCAGGTAAACCAAATATGCTATAAGCCTCGGACCTTCCTGAGCATGAGTTGTCCCAGCCAGAGTGAATTGGTGTTACCTGTTGAGAAACACTGTCCTGGGGTGTGAAAGTGGAGAGTAAAGGACATACTCTCTTCCCTTTAGGCATTTTCCATCTAGTGGAAAAGTCAGATCAGTAAATAACGCAAGATGGGTTTTGATAAGAGCTGCATTAGACAATGTAGGCACATTTTCTATCATGGGGAATCTAAGGATTGTTGGGAAGTCTGGATTTGTGTTGGACCTCAGAGGGTGGATGGTATTGGGGTGGGGGAGGTAGGGGAAATACCTTGAGCAGAGATTGGTCTTTGAATTGGAAAGGGTGGAGGGACAGAACACAGGGGTTGAAGGAGAAGGGAAATGATTGATATTTTTGGTCATACTTGAAAGAACATCAGAACTATGGAGCACTTTTTTTTTTTGGCAGAGGGGGAAAATCTTAAGTTCTTATTTGGAAACATTAAGTTTGCAGTGGAGGTAGGACAGGCTGACCTGGAGCTCAGTATTAGGTAGAGCCTGGAGGCAGATTGGGAACTGTCAGGCAGTTGTTGGGGCTTCCCTGGTGTCTCAGACAGTAAAGAATCTGCCTGCAATGCAGGAGACCCGGGTTCAATCCCTGGGTCTAGAAGATCCCCTGGAGAAGGGCATGGCTACCTGCTCCAGTATTCTTGGCTGGAGAATTTCATGGTCAGAGGAACCTGGCTCACTACAGTCCATGGGGTTGCAAACAGTTGGACATGACTGAGTGACTAATACTTTTTTACTTTCAGGAGGTTGCTGAAGCTGTGGGATGGGCTGAGGTTTTTTTCCAGGGAGAGGGTGAGGTGCAAAGTTAAAGCCCTGGGGAGACTCAGGATTTAAGAGCGGGAGTACAGAAGGAAAAGATCTGTTCAAGGAAATCGAGGAAGAATAGTGGTGAAGTTAGGAGGGTTACTAAGGGACGGCAGTGATCTCAAAGCCAAGTAGGGTGACAGTTTGAAAACATTTATGTGAGAGCGGGCGAGAGCGTATACACTGTGCGTGTGGTGTGATGTAGGAGGGAGTGCCCAGCACTGTTAGACACTGTAGGAGACTGAGGAGGGACCATGAGGTTTTGAATTTGAAATTTAGGCCAATATTTTTAAAGTCCATATTGTCAGTTTTTTGTTTTCACTTCTGGTCCTGTTAACTGATTGCCCTTTTTGGCATAAAGAAATCATAGTTCATACAATTTGAAATAAAACCGCATTCTTCTGTATTCTCAATGCTCCTGTAGGTTACGGTCTCTGTGCAGCCAAAGCTCAGTACCCCATTGCTGATTTGGTGAAGATGCTCTCTGAACAAGGCAAAAGAGTCAGGTAAGTGCTTGCCATGCATATGTGAAAGGAAAGGAAGAGAGATGACTTCTGAAGGTGACTGTTTCTTCAAGTGGGATTTTACCTGTGATACTAGGTAGAGAAAGTTGTGAAAGACCCTGCCTTAGTCTTAGTTTTCACTGTCTCTAATAGCATCCAACTTCAATATAGTCTCATTTTAGAAAAGCAAATTCTTATGGTACTACATTCCAGGATATTTATCAATAGGGAAAAATGGAAACATGGTTTCTCTGCAGTTTAACTTGGGGATGGAGGTCATCAAGGCATCTGAGTCCCATCAAGCTGTGTCTTTTGGGTTTCTGTTGTTCACACAGAAGGAAAACATCTCAAACAGGGGGTCTCTGAAGGATGTGGGCCCGAGTGGTGAACGCTTGACTGGCTGATGGATTTAGCTCTCACACTCGGGCTAGAAAAGACTGCAGAAAACTTTCTTTTTCTGTGTATAAGACAGATAATAAAGCCATACACTTTTTGGACTGTGAATTAGAACAGCTCCTGTTGCTGCTATGTGCTACTTGGGCCCTGGATTCTGCTCTTGGGTGGATGATTATTAAGCAGAATGTGAAGTCAAGGACTCTGCATTTCTAGATTATTCCCCCTGACCTTGGATAAAGGGTTTGTGCTATGTGAAAATGGGGTCAGGGTGGTGAGCCCTTGCAATACTTTATGTCTGTCCTGTGTACCTTTGGGTCACCTTCTGGAACTCTGCTGTCGGGAGGCAGTGAAGGGGCCGGCTGGAGTTGTCCATGGGAGCATAGCTGCTGCATGTTGTGTGGCGAGACTGGTTCACTAGCATTTTCACTGACATGGAAGTCAGCGCAACAGGATAACTCTATTGTTAAATAAGATTGGTTCATTTACCAAGATGTCATTGCATATTGACAAAACTATTTATGTCTGTTAATAAAATTCCTTTTGAGATGTCAATCTTACACTTTTGCCTGGAGGAAGATGATAAGAAAATTAGCCAAACAGAGGGCCTAGAATTAATCAGACTATCTGTGCAGACTAGATGCAGAGTCCGAATCTTTAGCTGATATGTCGCCGCTTTTAACAGCAGTAGAAGAGTCTTAGGTGGTAAATCAAAGGGTTATCTAAAAAGTTTTAACATCAGCTGCATTTTCTTTCTTTCTTCCCACCCTTTTTTCCTTTTGTCAATCTTTTTCTCACTCCCCACCTTCCTGTGATCTGTAGTGAGCCTGTGCTTTTTAAATACACAGAATCAAAATACCATTTTATGATAGGTCCAGCATTTCTATGATGTAGATGGCTTCCATGTTTAGGAAAATCTAAGATGAACTGATAGAAGATGAGAAAAGGCATAGTCTTTGTTTTCTAATTTTCACATGAGAGGTCTCATTTTGGTAGCTTATTCTTCTTTTCATAGAGGGTATTAAATGGGGCTTCCCTTTTAGTTGTAGTCTTTGCCACTTAAAGCATTTGCAGACCTACAAGTAGAAAGGATGTGTTACAGAATCTTTTATGATTTTCCTGAAAAGAAATTTTTTTCTCTTTATTTGATCCACATGTAAAAAAGTATAATGTATTAACGATGCCTTCTGTCACCACATGTTTAGGAGATGAGTGGCAATCATAATAAAACAGAAAGATGGCTTTCATGTCTTAATTATTCTTAGGGAAAGGAATGATTAATTTGATATAACCTGTCTTATTACCCACTGGTCAGCCCAGGTTGTGGGTGCAAGGATGGGAACTTGACAGAAGGCAGGATGTGAAAGGGAAGAAATTAAGAGAGATGGGAAAGAAAATCAGGGATAAAGAAAGGGATAAGACAAAGGAAATTTTAGCTTCTGACCTCATTTAAAATTTGAATTTCATCCATGAAGACATAATATAACGTGCTGTTTTAGGAGGATTTCTGTCACACTGCATTGAAAAAGTAACTATTTGACTTTAAGATTTCTGGCAGGTATTTAATTAAATGTGTATGAATAGTTTCTCAGTCATAAATTTTTTTTTATTGAAATAATTTTGGGACTTGCCTGGAAGTCCAGTGGTTAGGAATCTGCACTTCCACTACAGGGGACCCGAATTTGATCCTTGGTTGGGGAGCTAATCCTGCAAGCCACATGGCACAGCCCCCACTGGCCCCAAGAAACAGTAATTTTGTGACCAGAACATCAGGCTTTTCATGAGAGCTTTTAATCATTTTGTATAATCATCAGTTCTTAAAATAATTTGTTAATAGTAAATGCTAATAATTTATTATGTGAATGATATTACTTGTCAGCCTAATTTCTACTTGTGAGTTAGGAAGAGTTAGCCACTTACATTGATTACTCTGTTTCATATTAAAGATGAAATTATATATTAATATGTTTAAAGTTTTTCTTTTTTCACTATAATTTTCAACATGGGCTTTGAGTAAGTTATGTAAGTCTCATATTTGTATTAAATGAAAGAGAGCTATTCTTGCTAACGTGACAGTAGATTATCATATTTTTCCTTTCTAGCTTCCATGAGAGCTTTTTAAATTTTTTTTAATTTTAAAGGGAATCATAGCAACTTTGTTGATTCTGCTTTATGTGCATCATCATCTTTCTGTAGCAGAAATGCAGATTTTCTTTATGAAGTTAGGTGCTGGCTTTTTCTTAAGAGGCACATGTCTGTCTGAACAAGAGATGGCTGCAGCGGTTACCTCGTATTTTAATGAAATAAATCTGTATTTACAGTTTGCGGTAATTTAGTCCTTTCATCACTCTGTGGAGCTCCCACGTGTTCATTGAGCACAGCTGCTGGGCCTCTGCTGCTAGTAGATCTTTGAGCCTCAGGACCCCGGCATGCCTCACATCCAGATGTGGTGACATATTCTTACACGTTCCCCATGGAAATGTGCCAGTGTGGACATACGATTGTCATCAATTAGTTATGCCCAAGTGGTGCCAAGAAAAATTGCATCTGTCATGCAGTCTGTCTGGCTTCATGGCCCGTGATTGATTTAGAGACATTCCTGTTTTCCTTTACTTTGGCCATAGTCATAACATGCTCACAGAGACCTGAGGTTATATGATGAAGCACATGACATTTCATGAAAAGAGCTCATTTCAGAATGTCCTGGAAGTTCACTGACTTAGCCGTCTTTACTGGCCAGGATATTGTTGCTTCCTGGGCACCTAGAATATCTAGCTTATGCTTGATCTCTGAAAGCATTTTCTTATAAAAATCTTATGATACAAGAGCACAGACATTTTTTTCTCTTCGTTTCCCAATCTTTGAGTCAGTACAAGCTTTTCATTATAAAGCTGAGGTAGTGTTTCCAACAAATAATCCTTAGAAAGACATATATTTTTTTCTTTTTGCAATTAATTAATCACTGCTTGATTTTCTTTGTATAAAGCATTAGTGCTTTAAAATTTGTCAACTTCTTTGATTGGCTAACTGATGTTATATATGGCTTTCCTGTTAATATTCAACTCTTTCTATTAATAATTTGCTGATAGAAATTTATTTCTAGGTGCTGAGAATACAAGGATACAGAAGCTGATTTCCCACTCTCAAAAGTTTATAGATAGAGAACAAATCAATCAACAAATTATCGAGTGAATGAATTCCATTTAATGTACCAATATGCTAAGAAGAGTGGAGTAGAAGGAGGGTAGGAAGGCAAAGGACAAGAGTATATAGCTGTCAAGGGAATATTTTAAACTTTTTATTCTACTCATAACATGAAACTTTTTTGCAGGTTTGAAAAAATAAATATTTAATTATTTTTTTCATCTTCTGTCTAAACATATCTACTGCCAGTGGTATTTGCAGTTTAATAGTGTTTTACGGTCTTGTGTGACATGACTATAAGTTTAAATGTATGTTATTTTTGGTAGGAAATCTATTCTCTGAAGATACTGGAAGATGAAATATTTTGTTGATCTAACTGGATTTTCCCATTTTTCATGGATTAAATGCAGTCCAAATAAACAGAGTTCAGCTATCTTGGATTTGTTATATTTTGGGGTATAGGAAAATCTAGGACATGCAGATTTGTTAAGTAATAAAGATATGTGCTTCTGAAGAGAATAGAGGTTAGGCCAGATAAAAAGATCCAGTGTAGCAGTTGAGAAAGGAAATAGATATTTTTTATGAGTTTCTTGCCAGCTTTGCATTACTTTCTTATTAGCCATGACTATTCATGTCAGTGACCATTTCACTGTATGAATAATTACCTAGTACTTGGTGCCAGGCACTGTTGTAAGTTCTGAGACTACATCAGCGAATACAAAGACAAAATTCCTAACCCATGTGGAGTTGATATTTAAGGAGAACTTAGTTAATACGTGTTAAGATATTCTGAATTGACACTTATAACCCTATTGTGTTTTCAGTTCAGTCACTAGTTGAAATGATAAACAACAGCAGGGGCATTGATCATCATATCAGAGTTTCTGCTGGTTCTCTTTGGTGATGAATTAGCCAGTGCTTCTGGTGTTCTGCAAGAATATGCTGTGTTTCTTTGCACTGAGCCTGCCTTCTTGTAAAACATGGTGGCAGGAGGATGGGTGATGGTGGGAATTATTTGTGTAATTAGTCAAATGAGTGAAACTTTTGGTAGAAGAGAGGAAAACCAGTGTGTGCATTCACTTATATCTCTGGTCAACCTGTTGTATAAAATTTCCAGAAATCCCTCAGATCAAAGGTGTCTGTTTTACTAGAAAAAGGCCATCATCCTTCCAGACTCTTGACTGTTGATCAGATTGCCTCTGACTGCATGCTGTCCACAGCATATTGATATAGTGGAAAGAACAGAAGACTATGTTAAAGGCTGGATTTAGGTGCTTTATAAAGCCTCTCCTAGCCATGCTGTTCTAGGACTCATTCCTTGGAAATGATGATCACAGGCATTCCAATGGTCAAGGGGAGAAACTCTCACTACTGATGGAAACCAGTGCCTTTGACCATCAGAGTGATGGTTGGCTTCTAGGTCTACTATTAATTATTATAGACTCTTTGAGCTGATTTTGGTCAATGAGGTTCATGTAGACATGGCAGAGGAGAAATAAATAGAAGCCCTCTTGTCATTTCATGCTCAAGTTCTTCAGTATCTTGTTAATAATTTCCATTTCATGCTGTTTACTAGCCATTGCATTTCAAGAGTCATTCAGCATCATTAAAATTATTCAGTCAGAAATAAGAAATTATGTATAATTTTCATGACATCTCTCCAATGTGCAAGCATATGTATTCTAGAACTTTATCTGCAAATGGAATTTCAGTTTTCCCCCGATATCATTCTTCATAGTCTTAGTAGTTATTTTGAAATAAAAACCATGTCAGTAGTCATACAGCTGCTGTTCTTGACTGCACTGGATTAGGTTCAGTGAAGGAAAAGGCAGATTTGGGCACAGTTTATAATAATCTCCTCGGAGTGGAAAAGGAAGTGTTCGGACAGGATTCTGCACTGACATTCGCACCAGTCATCTGACCTGGTCCTATTTAGATGATGTTTTTTTGGGGGTGGCTCCAGTGTCACAGGCCACCTAGACACATGGAACATGTGACCATAGCATCCTGTCAAACATTTCTTCACTCATACTCATAGAACAAGTTCTCTTGTTCTGTATTAGAAAAACTGCCCCTGAGACATTCTTGTAAGCCCTTTAACATTCATTATTTTTTCCTGAAGAAGGGGAGGCTGTGGATGAATACCAGATTCAGATCAGAGCTCAGCCTTTATTCACCTTCAAAAAAAAGAGAAAAGTACTTAGTGTTCTCCAATTCTGGCAGTTGGAAAGTTTGAGGAAATTAGAATTTTCTTTTTCATTCAGAATTGTATGAGTGGGTTTATCTAACCATTGCTTCTGAAGAGGACTCACAGTTTTCAGAAGTTGGGTTTCTATCCTTTTGCCTAAGAAGCAAGACTTGCCAAAACATTGACTCCACAACCTTTCTCGTTAATCAGTTTTTGTGGATGACAGCTGCATTGCCGGGCAGATTTTTTTTTTCCACTTTGTTTCCATGCTTCTCTTCTGATGGATAGACTAACCCCACACAGCTGGTCCCAGCCTTTTCACTGGGAAGGATACTGTGTGTGACATTTAGTCTGCTTCCTATTTTATAAGATTTTACTTCAAAATGCATTTACTAAAATTATTTCTCTTAAAAAAATAAGTTTTCTTTGTGCTTTTAATAGGTGACCTGTAGCTGTCAATCAGAAGTTCTGGTCAGAATGTGATAAACCAAAGAACCTTGTCTTTCCAGATGCTGTCACATTTTTCAAAGGTTAAAATTAATTAAAATATTTAACTATTTAGTTTAAATAAATAAACATTTAATTAAAAAATATTGAAAATAGTAACAAATCTTTTTATTACCTCCATGAACCTTCCTCAGAATGGAGCATTGCTACATGCAAACATCAAATACAAAGGTTCTTTGGGCGTACCTCCTAGCAGGGATTCTGTTACATCTGTAGTGAAATTCCCAGGACAGAACACAGTGTACGTGTTGTTATTGTTACTCTAAATAAAAGCGTCCTGCCTTAGGAAGCATTGTATTAGAGAGACCTTAAAGTCTATTTTAACCCTTAAAGTTTTATTGATTTATAGATATTTATGGTTAAAAACAGGAAAAATGAGTAAGCTTTTTATTTTCCCTTTGTTATATCTTTTCCTGAATTAATTTGTCAGCCACTTAGGAGCTGAGAATGATATATTTAGGAGAATTGTGCAATGATGTTATTGGGAAGGCAGAATTTCAAAATGCTATCAGCATACATTGTTCTGTGTAAAGTTCAATTTTAAAATACGAAACAGTAAAAGAAAGGATATTAACCCTTTGAACATCTTGGGTATGAGAATAAATTTTGTATCGTCAGTTCAGTTCAGTTGAGTTGCTCAGTCGTGTCCGACTCTTTGTGACCCCATGAATTGCAGCACACCAGGCCTCCCTGTCCATCGCCAGCTCCCGGAGTTTACTCAAACTCATGTCCATCGAGTCGGTGATGCTATCCAGCCATCTCATCCTCTGTCGTCCCCTTCTCCTCCTGCCCCCAATCCCTCCCAGCATCAGAGTCTTTTCCAATGAGTCAACTCTTCGCATGAGATGGCCAAAGTACTGGAGTTTCAGCTTCAGCATCAGTCCTTCCAGTGAACACCCAGGAGTGATCTCCTTTAGGATGGACTGGTTGGATCTCCTTGCAATCCAAGGGATTCTCAAGAGTCTTCTCCACCACCACAGTTCAAAAGCATCAATTCTTCGGCACTCAGCTTTCTTCACAGTCCAACTCTCACATCCATACATGACCACTGGAAAAACCATAGCCTTGATTAGACAGACCTTTGTTGGCAAGGTAATAGCTTTTGAATATGCTATCTAGGTTGGTCATAACTTCCCTTCCAAGGAGTAAGCATCTTTTAATTTCATAGTGTCTCATAAAACATATAACCAAATAGTTGAAGGTTATAAAAAGATTTTTTTAAAACCTGGAGATCCTTTTCTCTATTTGTAATAAGAGGCTTCAAAATGGAGAAAACACACTAAATACTTTAGAATGGGGCCCAGTTGTTTCTGTAGTTCCCTTGTCTTAGTACTGAGTTGGGATACTTGGCTCTTCATCATATTTTATTGCTAAACTAAATCTGGATATTTCCATAATGCAAGCAGGGAAATGTAGTTTATTTGAACGTTGTGGTAGGATCCATGTAGTGAATGGTTTATACTCTGTAAAAGTCAACTGTTGTGATACTCTGTGGTCAGGATGAGCCAAGGGTCCCCATGGCTGTTGTTCATAGGAACTCATGTTGTTCCTTTTAGCACATGTGATGTCTGAAATCTAATTTGAAGTTGCAGAAAAACTCTAAGAATGGGACTTATATCATTGTGTGTTACTTTGTCACCTGATGCAGAGAGCTCACTCTTTGGAAAAGACTGATGCTGGGAAAGATTGAAGGTGAAAGGAGAAGGGGCCTGCAAAGGATGAAATGGTTAGACAGCATCACTGACTCAATGGACAAGAATTTGAGCAAACTCTGGGAGATAGTGAAGGACGGGAAAGCCTGGTGACTGAACAATAGCAGCAATTATAAAAGAGGCTTAAAATTCATAGTTTTTTAAAATTGCTCTTTTACTGAATTTACTCATTTTACGTGGAATTTATGAATAGCTTCTATATGTACTTTTATTTGTTTTTATTCTTTCTTGGTTGATTAAAAAGCTCTGAAGATTGTTGTTTCATATGAGTGTATTGTTCCACCTTTTTGGAACTGTGCCTGGGTCTGCTTTTAACTGGTGATGGAGGCCTCAGTTTTTATTATATAATGTCACACAAAAGACTTTATTGTCTTTATGCTTGAGAGAGGAAAATAGCAAAAAGTGTAACTTTTTCTTAAATTATCTTCAAGATAATTGAGAAGATTACCTTGACTTGTCAGTGACATTTGTTGTATCTTTCAGTTAAGGAAACAGTACTTTTTTGCCTTAATAGTATCTATAGAAGAGTTAAATGTGGCCTTTTGAAATTTGACACTATTACAATAATTTGAATATTAGCTAGGACCAATTGATCAACAAGTCCGGTGGTCACAATTATTGACCTGAGTCTATATTGACTATTTAATTTCTCTAGCTTTTGCATGTAGTTGCAAGTACAAAGAATTTCTGGCTTTTATTGGACCATCTTGATATTTATTGGGATTTCAAGGTAAAAATTAGAAAACCAGTTTAGAAAATGCTGACAAATCAACATTTGTTTTAATGTGAAAATTTGCCTTTCTTTTTATATAAATTGATCATTAAAAATGTGCGTTTATTTGAATACAGATGAGCATTTATACCACAAAATATGTTTCAATGGGGTATTATAATTGCAGTTTACATTCATTAAGGACTTATGTGTGCCAGGCATTGGTCTAAAGTCTTGGTATAAAATGCTCTTTACATGAATTATCTTCCTTAAATGTCACCGTAATCCTCTGAAAAGGCTTTATTATCACTCCTGTTGTGCACAGGAGGAAAGGGAGGCACACAGTGGTAAATTGTTTGAATGTTTTGAATGCAGGCAGTGGCACCCTAGCGCTTTTAGCTGCTGCTCTTTACTACTTCTCTGAAATCTTTTTTCCAAAAGAGATATAGCGGGTTTGCAGTTTATTGAAATGGTGCACTTTATTGAGCACACTATGTTCCTTAAAACCCTTTCCTCCCCTCCCCACATCCCTCCTGTCCCTACTTCCCTCTCTTTATTTGAGTTGCTCTACTAGAGTGCCAGGTACTTTGGGAACTGATAAATAGGACACAGTCCCTGTTCTCAAGTTGCTCCCAGTTTGGAAAGCACAGTCATCAGCCAGTTCCTATAATGCAGAAGGAGCGTGAAGAGTGAGTTCTGGGAGCCTGGACGATTTTCCTGTGATCTCATTTTAGTAGTTATTTGCTCTTCTGTAAAGTTAGGTTGTGGACAGGGAGAGCTGATCCTGTTTTGTTAATAAGTATACAATCAAGATAATTTTTGCGGTTTAAAGGGGAGAACCAAAAGGCTGGTAGGCTTTGCATTTCTAAATTCTGGATGTTCTTCCTGTGATGATGGAACATTGATGAACTTTAGCTATCAGTTCCTGGAAATTGCTGGTCATGGGCAACCAATGTCTGATATAATTAGCTTTAATCCATGCTTTGAAGATTAGCCAGTTGCATGGGCCAGAATTATTATAAATTCACATTGACTCATCAATGTGCTCATATATATTCCTACAAATTTAGTGTGTTCTGTCATTTCTCTCAAAACATTGGCATTCTCTTATAATAGCCTTTGTGTGTTTCTCTCCAACTTTAGAGTCTTAAAATTTAGTATAATAAATTGTTATACAAACAGATATAAAGTGAGCTGTCCTTTGGGATATTCAGCATAACATGCTGGTTAGCTATTTACCCCTCACAACTAGCTCGCAGAAACGTTGTCTTTATGCAGTCTGCAGATAATCAAATATTACAATAATAACAAATACATTTGGAGGTCTTTAACTTCTAATTTGGTCCAAGACACCTCAGTTAAAACATGAAGATGATAGCCAGATGGATTAAAGATAAGCAAAGGCAGTAAAATTTTACAAAATCACTGGAATCAGGGAGGGATGCAGAAGTAAATTACAAAATACAAAAGTAATTATAAAGTGTATATTGACATATTCAGCTAAAATGGAATCCCTGGTTCGTGGAATTTTAGGACTGGAAAGGGAGTTTGGGGTAAGCTGATTAATGACCCCCCCAAAGAAACCCACCTCTGAATACCCCACACTTGTGAATATGTTACCTTATATGGCAAAAGGAACTTTGTAGATTCAGTGATGATTTTGAGATGGAGAGATGATTCTGAGTTATTTGTTTGGGTCCATGTAATCACTAGGGTCTTCATGAAAGAGAGGAAGAGGGTCAGTGTCAGAAGAGGGGATATGACAGTGGAAGTAGAAGTCAGTGATGCAGCCTCAAGCCACGGAAAGAGGGCAGCCTCCAGAAGCCGCGAAAAAGGCAAGGGATCAGTGGAATTTTCTCCTCAAGGTTCTAAGAGAAATACAGTCCTGTGGACACCTTCGTTTTAGCCCACGGGTGCTGATTTTGGATGTCAGGACTCTGTAATTGATGCATATTGTTTTAAGCTACTAAATTTGTGGTAATTTGTTATATCACTGATAGGACACTAATATAGACCTTATATGTTCTATAGCACAGTGACTCAGCCTTTCTTGAGCCTCACCTGGGCTTCCCTGCTAGCTCAGTTGGTAAAGAATCTGCCTGCGATGCAGGAGACTTCAGTTTGATTCCTGAGTTGGGAAGATTCCCTGGAGGAGGGCATGGCTACCCACTCCAGTATTCTTAACCTGGAGAATCTCCATGGACAGAGGAGCCTGGCGGGCTGCAGTCCATGGGGTCACAAAGAGTTGGACATGACTAAGTATAAGCCTCACCAATCGGTTTTGGGGAGAGGAATGGACCAGGGTGCAACAGGAAGCACTTGTTGATGCTCAGAAGGATTGTGAGATTAGGAGAAATTTTTGGTGTCCAAAATTTGCCATGAGGATCTTAAAAGAGCACAAATTCGTTGCAGTTAGTTGCATAGGATGGAGGTAGAGCAGTGACTTGTGGTTGTTCTGGGAATCCTGTTTTACCAAAGCTGTTGTTCTCTTGTCCGAGTGGTTTTGACAAACCCCCTCGCCCCCCGCCATTAAATAAAGAGCTGTCTCAGCTGCCATAACTGCCTTGACTGTGTCCACTGCTGGCCAGCCATCCTTAGCATTTATTTGTGAAATCCTTTTGAATCTACTTTGTACTAAATTGGTGGTTTGAACATCAGCTCAGATTAATGAAACTGTCTCTTCCTGATCCACAGAAAAGAGGCCTGAAACTTCTCCTAACAAGGGAGTTTGTTCTCTGTGGCTTAGCTGGTAAAGAATCCACCTGCAATGCGGAGACCTGAGTTTGATCCCTGTGTTGGGAAGATCCTCTGGAGAAGGGAAAGGCTACCCACTCCAGTATTCTGGCCTAGAGAATTCCATGGACAGTCCATGGAGTCACAAAGAGTCGGATACAACTGAGTGACTTTCACTTCCTAAGTTTTTGACAGAAAGGTATTTTTAAAAAAATTTAATTCCAGTTCTTTCTTTTGCATTTGAAGACCATTTTCTTTCTTTCTGTTAAATGAAAATGGGGAATATTTGGTCAACTTCTGTTTTATTTGGTCTGCTTGAAAATCAGTTTTGCCTTTTTTTCTAGCCAGTTGATCTTTTTTCACTTAGTATGGGTTATTTTCTAAGTTATTAGGTATTTTATGTTTCTCTTGAACCTTATCCAAGTGCCCTGTGATCCTTTTAAGCCGCAACTCCCTATCTAAATCTAGTTATTTAGTTATATTATGGAATCTAGTCAGTGGTGGGAGATAGAGTACCTTTTACTGATATTTGAAAACAACCCTGTGTTAATTTTGAATGTTGACTTAAATCACCACAGTTGAAATACAAATTGGCATTGACTTTGAATAAAAGTCAGCTGATCAACAATATAATTTGATATGTCAGCTGTATTACTAAGAACCTCTGTGAAGTCAAATGACCTTTCCAAACTAAAATTTTTGAGTTTAGGGTGTGTTCTTTTGGAAATTATTTTGTTCTATCATTATTCAAAAATAATGACATGTTAGGGTCCCCAAATTTAATTACAGAATCTCTGCCTTGGTGGGCACATTCTTTGTGCTTTTAGTTCTTCCACATGCTGTTTGGGTTTCCCTGGTAGTTCAGCTGGTAAAGAATCCTCCTGCAATGCAAGAGACCTCAGTTCAATTCCTGGGTCAGGAAGATCCCCTAGGGAAGGGATAGGCTACCCACTCCAGTATTCTTGGGCTTCCCTGGTGGCTCAGTTGGTAAAGAATCCATCTGCTATGCAGGAGACATGGGTTCAATCCCTGGGTTGAGAAGATTCCCTGGAGAAGGAAATGGCTGCTCACTCCAGTATTCCAGCCTGGAGAATTCCATGGATTATATAGTCCATGGGGTCATAAGAGTCGGACACGACTGAGTGACTTTCACTTTTATATGATATTTAGAAGAACATCAAGTTGCAATATTCTATCAGTATCTGTGCATATCAAACCGTGCATTAAAATCATAATAAGCTATAATTTCAATTTAAGTTCTTCTTGGCTGAGATTTGGTTTTATAATCTTAGTAACATTTTTTAGCTATTATAAGGAACTGTTAACTCGGGAGAAAAAGAAATATGGACTATGCCCACTTAACCAGATGCCCATTCAGCAGAGAATCCAGGTGTTCTGTGTCTAAGAACTAGTTATTACTGATCAATTTCAATGAAGTAGCTCTCAGAGAACATGCTGAAAGTCTTTATTGATTTTTTTTTCTGTTGAGCTCTCTTTAAGACATAGCAAAATCCTGTTTCTCATTCAAGCTTTACACCTTAGATTGAGTGTGTGCTGATGATTTTTTATCTGAACCAATCTTGATGCAAATGGTGGTTTTATAACCCACTACATTTATCAGTTGGTATACTACCATTATCAGTTCAGTTCAGTTACTCAGTCATGTCTAGCTCTTTGTGACCTCATGAATCGCAGCACGCCAGGCCTCCCTGTCTATCACCAACTCCTGGAGTTTACTCAAACTCATGTCCATCGAGTCGGTGATGCCATCCAGCCATCTCATCCTCTGTCATCCCCTTCTCCTCCTGCCCCTAATCCCTCCCAGCATCAGGGTCTTTTCCAGTGAATCAACTCTTCCCATGAGGTGGCCAAAGTATTGGAGTTTCAGCTTCAGCATCAGTCCTTCCAATGAACACCCAGGACTGATCTCCTTTAGGATGGACTGGTTGGATCTCCTTGTAGTCCAAGGGATTCTCAAGAGTCTTTTCCACCACCACAGTTCAAAAGCATCAATTCTTCGGCGCTCAGCTTTCTTCACAGTCCAACTGTCACATCCATACACGACCACTGGAAAAACCATAGCCTTGACGAGACAAACCTTTATTGGCAAAAGTCTGCTTTTGAATATGCTATCTAGGTTGGTCATAACTTTCCTTCCAAGGAGTAAGCATCTTTTAATTTCATGGCTGCAATCACCATCTGCAGTGATTTTGGAGCCCCCAAAAATAAAGTCTGACATTGTTTCCACTGTTTCCCCATCTATGTCACATGAAGTGATGGCACAAGATGCCAGGAGCTGAGTTTTCTGAATGTTGAGCTTTAAGCCATTATGAAGCTCGCTCAGTTGTGTCTGACTCTTTGTGACCCCATGGACTGTAGCCTACCATGCTCCTCCGTCCGTGGGATTCTCCAGGCAAGAATACTGGAGTGGGTTGCCATTTCCTTCTCCAGAAGATCTTCCCAACCCAGGGATCG
Source organism: Aepyceros melampus (assembly GCA_006408695.1). Classification (NCBI taxonomy): domain Eukaryota; kingdom Metazoa; phylum Chordata; class Mammalia; order Artiodactyla; family Bovidae; genus Aepyceros; species Aepyceros melampus. The sequence goes on along the minus strand of SJXQ01004864.1, from coordinate 648,500 downwards.
AACCCAGGTCTCCCGCATTGCAGGCAGACGCTTTACCATCTGAGCCACCAGGGAAGCTCATTATAGGGGAGGGTAGGCTTATTAAGCCATTATAGGGGAGAGTATTCCCTCCTTCCATTTCTTTCTTTCATTATTACCTAATCTGTCATCAGTCTTTTTTAAAAAATAAGTTTCTAATAGCTTTATTTTATGATTTTTTTAGCCATGCTGAGAGGCATGTGGGATCTTGGTTCCCAACCAGGGATTGAACCCGTGCCCTCTGCAGTGGAAGTGCAGAGTCTTGACCACGGGACCACCAGGGAGATCCTGGTTATCAGTCTTGACTCCTGAATTGCCTTTTCCCCCAGAGGGTTATATAGTCCATTACTAACCTTATTTATTTTGATGTTCAAATTACTTTCTTATTTTTATACACCTTAATGTCCTGCATGACACATCCATGTCCCTCTCTTATGTGCATTTATTTTGCTTTGTGCTCTGCCTTCTTTCTCAGTTTTTGTGAGGATTAAACAAATTGAATCTTTCCTCTTTTATGAAATTTAAATTCTTTATTCCATATAAGTGAGCTTTACCTTTTCTGAGTCTGTTATTATCTTTTTTTCTTTCTGCTTCTGTTATTCCTTGTGAACCTAAGGGATTATTCATCCCTTCCCATCATTGAAGAAAGGTTTAGAAGTCCTGAATTGAAGACTGTGATGCTTGTTTACAAAATCAGTCACCTCTGAAACTTCATTCATATGTCTTTTCTTTTCCTACATTCATGCAATCAGAAGGTGTAGGAATATATTTTGGTTGTTTCAATATACTACATTTTCTCCCATTTTTTATATTAATGCTTAGAATATTATTGTTAGAGTATTAAAGTGACATTTATCTTCATATTTGAGGGTTTGTAATATAACTCCCATTTAATGAACATACACTATGGTGCCCGGAGAAATTTTTTTCTTTTTTTCTTTTTTTTAAACATAGTCCTTTAATATTTTTATTTCCCCAGGTAACAATCGATTTGATGATTTTTTTCTATTGCCTCTTTTTTTTAAATTAATTTTTATTTTTTAGTTTGTTTTGCTTTACAATACTGTATTCATTTTGCTATACATTGACATGAATCAGCCACGAGTGTACATGAACTCCCAATCCCGACCCCCACCTCCCCCCTCCC
>SJXQ01004864.1:578902-646807 GCA_006408695.1 Aepyceros melampus | reverse complement strand
TACTCCATTGTGTATATGTACCACAGCTTTCTTATCCATTCATCTGCTGATGGACATCTAGGTTGCTTCCATGTCCTGGCTATTATAAACAGTGCCGCGATGAACATTGGGGTGCACGTGTCTCTTTCAATTCTGGTTTCCTCGGTGTGTATGCCCAGCAGTGGGATCGCTGGATCATAAGGCAGTTCTATTTGCAATTTTTTAAGGAATCTCCACACTGTTCTCCATAGTGGCTGTACTAATTTGCATTCCCACCAACAGTGTAAGAAGGTTCCCTTTTCTCCACACCCTCTCCAGCATTTATTGCTTGTTGACTTTTGGATCACAGCCATTCTGACTGGTGTGAAATGTCTTATCCTACTGCCATTGTGAAAACGTTAAAATTTTAGAGTAGACATCTCAATCCAAGAGTCTATGTGATATTTTGGAAGTGCCGAATATAGTTTGTATTATTACGTGAAGAATGTGAACATGAATTGTCACTATTTTGCCTCATTTCTTTTGTTTTCAGAGTGATTAAAAACTCTCATTTGAAAGAGACAGTGATACTAGGCTAGCAGTATCTAGCCAAAAAAAAAAAGAACTGTTTTAAGAATCTTGTTTTTAGAGAACATTTAAAAATTTTACTCAAGTATTGAACATTTATTTCTAAAAATGATTAGAATTTGTGGTTAAAGAATTTAAGCTTTATGAGATGGTGAGGTTAGGTGACCACAGTCTGGAGTAAACTAATGACTGCCTTAATTTTATTCTCACTAAAATAAAACTCACTGAGGAAAGAGATGATAAATGCCTTTTAAAAGAGTCTTCAATATACACACTATTGTATATTAAATATTATCATATAAAATAGATAACTAATAAGGACTTACTTTATAATATAGGGAACTCTACTGAATACTCTGTAATGGTCAATATGGGAAAAGAATCTGAAAAAGATGAATATATGTGTAACTGATTCACTTTGTTAACACAGATAGTAAATCAACTGTACACCAGTAAAAATTTTTAAAAACCAAGTCTTGGATTATTTTTTCTATATATTTAGATTTAATTTATAGGCACTTATCTTTAAGTCAATTAAATATAGTTAAGCCAGTCAAAGTAAGTACCATCACACATACATACAAATAATAAAACATTGTCCCACAAACAGAAGGTCAAAAGTATAGCCCGAAGATTCCACTTCTCCTCCCAGAGAGAGGCTTCCATGTAGATTGAGAGCAGATGCTGGGCTGGCACTCGGGAACCCAGAGTGGCTCAGTTCCCCCACAGGAGTAGGCCCAGAGTGGAGTGGAGAGAATTTCCAATCTTCTCATTCCTGTGACAAAAACAATTATAGCTGAAGAGTTGTGTATGCCACCATACAAAGTTCCAAAGTCCCAAAATGGCCTCAATACAGTTTGATCATTCCCGAAGTTACCGGCTGCTGACCTTCTTTCTCAAGTCTTAGATTGTTAATAGTCCATTCTGTACAGTTCATTCTACCTCCCACCCCTAGTAGTTTTTCAGAACCTACTTCCCAGCTGTAGAGGTGCTAATAAATGTTTTGCAGTATTGCAGGTACTTTCTGTATGGAAACATTTTTTTTTCCCTATGTCCATGCAAACATTTAAAAAATTTAAAAATATATATTATTTGAAACTTCCTGTGTTCTCAGTTTTTCTCAGAGAATACTGTAATTTGGATTCTTAGAATTCCTTATTTCACCCATTTAAACAGAGATAAATAGGTATTTCTCAAATGTTTTCTGCAGGGTTTTATATAACCCTAGGCATGAGGTGGGCTTGTAATAACACCTGGTTAGTACTCTATGGGAAAATTGAGAGAGCTGATTAGTAACTTACCAAACATCATATAATTGGTTATCTTGAGCTGATAACAAAAATACCTCTTAAATTGCCTGACCATACTGACTGTGTTGTATAGTAGTGAAAAGTACAGACTTTTGAAGGAGACCTGAGTTTGAAAAAAATATCAGAAAATACTATGAGAGAACATAATACTTATTGAATGTAAGGTGGCATTATTTATTAATGTTGTTGGGAGTTCATTGGACTTAAATCATATATGGAAGAGTCAGGTTCTAAAGCTACACTTATTTTCTTGAGAGCAGTTATAGTTTGTATATACTGAGATCTTGAATCTCCAGCCTTACTATTTGTAGACTAATGGTATATCTGGACTGATTCTATTCCTTCTTGCAGAGGTCAGATAGTACCAGGAGAAGCAGAGGTGCCAAGAACAGAGTGTGCAGGTCTGGAGGGATCCTGGGGTCCCTTTACGTTTTGGCCCATCAAGTAAGGCCAGCTGTTCATTTGTTTCCTGTCTAGGTTTGGAATTCACCCAGTTGCAGGCCGGATGCCTGGTCAGCTTAATGTGCTGCTGGCTGAGGCTGGAGTGCCATATGATATTGTGTTGGAAATGGACGAGATCAATCATGATTTCCCAGGTAAGTGATGAGGTACTGGTGAAATTCAAGTGTTCTTAATATGAATAGACCAATGCCAGTCTGAGGATATAAACTGTGGGATTACTGCAGACCTGCTCCCAGAGGAAGAGTAACCTGCTCCTAGTAAGTAAGCAGTTGAAATTAAATCAACGAAAGATGATACTGAAAAATAGTGAGACAGGATCTGGGAGCACCGTGAGTAGTCATGTCGCTGCGAGGAGATCTGAAGGACGGTGGAAGTCTTGGGGGACAATGCGGTGGAGTGGAGTGCCTTGCAGAGGCTTTAGGAACAGACCTGGTTTTGGAATCCAGGTCCCGACTCTGGTTTGCTCGTGCCCTTGAACTTGGTGCTCAACTTCAGGCTTCTCATTTATAAAATCGTTTCCATTGATGACTTAGTATCTGAATCTTGCCAGCGTCTTGAGATTTTACTGGTTTTCAGTTGCACCAATTCATGGTCAGTCAGTACTTTCCTGTTTTCTTTGAAGTACTGGGACTTCACAAATAAGGGGCTGGACTTGGTGGCTTTCACTGGCTAGATGTTGAATGCTAATGACATTTGACCCAAACTCATGTTTGTTAAAATTAAACCAGTTCCCTCTGGCAAGTATCCACTGTAAACTTAAAAATATACTGTTTATTAGAGAAAAATAATGAAATTATGTGTATGTCTAGATTCACATGGCATTTTTGGCAAAGTTCTAAGGTGGTTTAAATTACGGTTCTTAAAGAGGGAATTTAGGCCATTTTAATTTTATGTCCCCTTTTTAGATTTCACTGTTGCTAAATTATGTGTGAAACTTGGCAGTTCCAGGAATTATAGACACAGCTTTAATTAGTACAGACTCTCAGGCCATGTTCTTTTAGATGTCAGATTGCATATTAAGTGGTCATTTTGAAAGTTGAAAATGGAATGCATATCTTTAATGTTACTGGCAAGATCATTTTGAGATAATAGCTGTAAAGTCAGATTGGGCTTTCCTGGTGGCTCAGTGGTAAAGAGTCCAGCTGCAGTGCATGAGATGCAGGTTCGATTCCTGTGTTAGGAAGATGCCCTGGAGAAGGAAGTGGCGTCTCGCTCCAGTATTCTTGCCTGGAAAACCCATGGAGAGAGGAGCCTGGCGGGCTACAGTCTGTGGGGTCGCAGAGTCAGGCACAACTTAGCAACTGAACAAAAGCAACAGCAAAAGTCAGATTGGGTAGATCCATGGAGGGGAGGGAAAGCATAATAATACAAGCTGCAGTCAGGGTGCTCAGGTTCAGATTCAGGACCTATTACTGTTAAGCTGTGTGATGCTGGCTAAGTTATGGAACCTCTCTGATGAAGCTCTTTGTACAGTGCCTGGCACGAGTGTTTGTCCTATAGATAGCTATTAGCTTATTATAACACCTATTATATTGTTTTTAAAAAGTCAGATCACCATCATTTGCCTGAAGTGACCACTGTGATATTTTTATTTTCTTTTGTAGACACTGATTTGGTCCTTGTAATTGGAGCTAATGACACTGTTAATTCAGCAGCTCAAGAAGACCCCAACTCCATCATTGCAGGCATGCCCGTCCTTGAAGTCTGGAAATCAAAGCAGGTAAAGTTTCAGACTTGAATTTCATTCGAAGAATTAAAGGTCTCTTAAGAGATGCACACAAAACTTTTCATTGGTTACTTGGTGAGAAATGATAATGCCTTTTAGGAGGCTCAGGAGTTAAGAGGAGATTTAAGGTCCAACTCTCTAGATCCAGCTTCTGTCTGTTCTGTGGTCACCAGAGAAACTGAGTGAATTAGCTTATTATAACACCTATTATATTGTTTTTAAAAAGTCAGATCACCATCATTTGCCTGAAGTGACCACTGTGATATTTTTATTTTCTTTTGTAGACACTGATTTGGTCCTTGTAATTGGAGCTAATGACACTGTTAATTCAGCAGCTCAAGAAGACCCCAACTCCATCATTGCAGGCATGCCCGTCCTTGAAGTCTGGAAATCAAAGCAGGTAAAGTTTCAGACTTGAATTTCATTCGAAGAATTAAAGGTCTCTTAAGAGATGCACACAAAACTTTTCATTGGTTACTTGGTGAGAAATGATAATGCCTTTTAGGAGGCTCAGGAGTTAAGAGGAGATTTAAGGTCCAACTCTCTAGATCCAGCTTCTGTCTGTTCTGTGGTCACCAGAGAAACTGAGTGAATGCCCTGAAGGCCTCCTCAATTAGAACTGCTGCTGCTGCTGCTGCTGCTGAGTCGCTTCAGTCGTGTCCAACTCTGCATGACCCCATAGACGGCAGCCCACCAGGCTCCCCCGCCCCTGGGATTCTCTAGGCAAGAACACTGGAGTGGGTTGCCATTTCCTTCTGCAATACATGAAAGTGAAAAGTGAAAGTGAAGTCGCTCAGTCGTGTCCGACTCTGTGTGACCCCATAGACGGCAGCCCAACAGGCTCCTCCATCCATGGGATTTTCCAGGCAAGAGTACTGGAGTGGGGTGCCATTGCCTTCTCCTCAATTAGAACTAGAGGAGATTATATGGGTGGATTAACGCAATCTGTAACCACAACTGATAAAGGAGCTGTGAGCTTTGGGGATGAGGCTGGCTGAATTCCAGGCCGAGTCCAGTGAAGCAGATGGCTTCCCTCTGGGACAGTGAGTTAATATCATCACCTTCACATATGAAGATGAGCATATATTTTCATTTAATTTTTTTGAAAGGGTTGGGCTTCCCTTGTCACTCAGCTGGTAAAGAATCTGCCTGTAATATGGGAGACCTGGGTTCGATCCCTGGGTTGGGAATATCCCCAGGAAAGGGAAAGGCTACCCACTCCAGAATTCTGGCCTGGAGAATTCTATGGACTGTATAGTCCATGGGGTTACAAAGAGTCGGACACGACTGAGTGACTTTCACTTCACTTGTACATTATGGAGTGTCCAGAAGAAAGGTGATTTAGAAGTCCAAACAGTAACATGGCATACGGAAGCAAGCCCTGCTCACAGCACATTGCTTCTGAAAAGGCTAACTGCTAGATTGTAGGGAAATCTAGCCCTTATAATTTTGCTCTGTCCCAACTGTGGGCAACTCTTTTCACCACTCTCAACTCATATCTGGATTTTCAGAATCATTATAACATATATATTTCCCTTTAATTTGTCTCTCTTTATTGTAAAAATGTGGAGTTTAAACATAGTATCTTGGGACATGCACTTGTTCATAAGTATTTAAACAATTACTGCATCGATCATCAGTATTTTGAGAGTTTGCACAGTACCTTCCTGTATTAATGGTATAGGGGACATGAATACATTTGCTCTGCTTGCATTTTTGAGTAGCCTCTGTGTCCTAGAAGAACGTAGAGAGGCTTTTTATTTCTTGAAGAATTAACTTGATATTCACCAGGATAGCGACATCTATAATCTGTGTAATTGTAAATGTCTAGAACACATCTTTGGCACCCCACTCCAGTACTCTTGCCTGGAAAATCCCGTGGACGGAGGAGCCTGGTAGGCTGCAGTCCATGGGGTCGCTAAGGGTCGGACATGACTGAGCGACTTCACTTTCACTTTTCACTTTCATGCATTGGAGAAAGAAATGGCAACCCACTCCAGTGTTCTTGCCTGGAGAATCCCAGGGGCGCGGGAGCTTGGTGGGCTGCTGTCTGTGGGGTCGCACAGAGTCGGACATGACTGAAGCGACTTAGCAGTAGCAGCAGCAGAACACATCAGTGTTAGAGAAAGACTTACCTCTTCATTTTTCTTTGTGGAAGCATTCTGTTAGTCATTAGCTCTGTTCTGGGGCACACTGGATTACTCTTTGGGCTCTTGTCTTACACTTTCTTGTCCAATATTCTTTACTTTAAATCAATGGGCTAAGAATCATACCATTTTTCCACTCAACTACTTTTATGTTAGGATTGGTAGTAGAAATTTATGCACTGAATTTATTGTCTTTAGCCCATTCAGAGAAAGATGGTTATTATTATTATTATTATTATTTTTATTGGAAAATATTATACATTGTCTTTATAGACAAAAACACTGGGGGGAAAATCACTTATCACTCAGAGATACACTGTTGTTAACAGGACCTTTTCTCTAGTGGATGTAAGAGTATGGGCATATTTGAGGAATTCAAGTTAATACAAAGTAAACATGCAGGTTCAGGATGGGGAACACGTGTATACCTGTGGGGGATTCATGTTGATATATGGCAAAACCAATACAATATTGTAAAGTAATTAACTGCCAATTAAAATAAATAAATTTATATTAAAAAAAATACTCCTTGTGTATTTTAAAAGTCTTTGTAGTAAAGAATCAGTAGTGGTACATGCTTTGTTCAAAGTTAGGGCAGGACAAAGTTTGTGTGTCTGACACGTCCTGTCCAGGTCTGTTAAATATACTCTCTCACCTAATCTTTGGTTCTTAGGTCATTGTTATGAAGAGGTCCCTAGGTGTTGGCTACGCTGCAGTGGACAATCCAATCTTCTACAAACCTAACACAGCCATGCTTCTAGGCGATGCCAAGAAGACATGTGATGCTCTGCAGGCGAAAGTTAGAGAATCCTACCAGAAGTAAGATATAAAGATCAAACCACCTCTTCACTTGTGGGAACAGGCAAATAAATTATTAACATATACAGCTGATACACATCTGTAGCAAAACTCTTGGAAGAAAAGGAAGACTCAACAAAGCAAATAAATGGAAAATTTTCAAGAGCTGCGATCCATCGATTTTAAAAAAGGATTGATAATTCTAAATGTCTTTCTGTGCATATTTTTTTGTTATGAATTCCAAAAATATTTTACAAAAGGAGAAAAAACAGTCTCATTTTAGGTATAATCCATTTGGATTTCCTCAATAGTCAGCAATATTTTAAGAAATTAAGTCTGTGATTTTGGGGACTTACATTATACATGGATTTGAAAAAATCTGACACAGTGTAAACATTACAGCCACCTGCATTTATGTTTTTTTCACCAAATGTGACTAATTTGAAACTTTTATCAACTCTTGAGCTGTCTTAACCATTTAACCATAATCTGAATTAAGCATATCAAATTGGTTTCAGTTTTTCAAACTGTACCTTAAAGTCTGTATTTCAAGGGTATATTTTCTCACTTCTATTTTAATACATTAAAGGACTAGATAATCTTTCAGAGATGCTGGAAGCAAATCATTTGCTTTGTATGTTTCATTAGAACACCAATGAAACGTGTAACTTGAAATCAGTATTAGCTGTATTTTTTAAACCCCATTTCCAATTGGAGATCTCTTTTAATTTCAGTTTATATGTGTAGTACTGTATTAAGTGCACTTGAATGAAATTCTACTATTTGCCTAATAAAATGAGTTTATCATGTTTGCATAGTGATGTAGCAGTTGTTTCTGGTGACAAAAGGCTAAAATCAAATAATTCTGCCTGTTGTTAGCATCTGAGGAAGAAATTGCTGTCATGAAATAGATGAGATTAACTTGTCTTACCTGTTTGGAAGAATGACTTTTTTCCTAAATCATTGTGTATTTTAAGGTGTTATGTAAACGATAACGTTTGAGAGAAATGGTGGCATTTTTCTAGCTACCTCTTTGTTTAAGCACCAGTAAAGATTCTGCCTTTTAAGCACCAGTAAAGATTGTCTTTTTGCAGTAAAAGCGTAATTTTCTTTGTATCTTTGCTAGTGTGCCAAAAGTTCTATATAGGTTGAATGTGTGGTGAATATTCGGAATACCTATTTCTCTGTATAATTAATTTGGCCTTAAGTGCCTTTCTTTTTGCTTGTTTCTGGCTGTGCTGGGTCTTCATTGCTGTGTGGGCTTGCCTCTAGTTGTGGAGAGTGGTGGCTGCTCTCCAGTGCGGTGTGCAGCCTTCCTATTGGGTGGCTTCTCTTGTGGCGTTGACCATGGGCTGGAGGAGACCCAGGCTTCAGCAGGCTTCTGTATCATGTGGGCTCAGTAATTGCAGCTCCCGGGCTCTAGAGCACAGGCTCAACAGTTGTACCACATGGGCTTGGTTACTCCACAGCATGTGGGATCTTCCTGGACTAGGGATCAAACCTGTGTCTCCTGTATTTTTACCACTGAGCCACTAGGGAAGTCCCAGCATTGTTTCTTGAGACAGTTATTAACATGTAAACACTCTGTAAATCATAAAAGAAATAACTGGTGTGAAATTTTTTACTATAATGCTCATGTTTATTGAATTTACAGCTCATAGCATTTGTTGGTTTGGTCATCAGTTTCTGTTTTGCTGTGCCTGAGATTAAGATCTGCATGTGTGTGCATGTGTTTAAATCAGGAAAGACTCCTTTTTAATTTTTAAGTGGTAAATGCCATTTGTTAATGGATCTCAGATTATTTGTAACTTCATGAGTGATTTATACCAAAAAAGTTCTATTTGAAGAAAGTAAACAGTATCTTGATTCATTCCATTTCCTTTTCTCAAAGTAGTTGTAGGTATATCTGGGTTTTTTTTGTGGGGGGAGGGAGGAGATAATTCCTTCATTCTATTTAAACTAAAATAATTATACTTGGATTTATTATTTCTATCATTTATAGCAAATATTTTTCTATATTTTTAAGATTTAGGATGATCTCCTTTATTTGATACTTGCTAATCATTCAGTTGTGTTAATTGAAAATTCATGTTCTGGTTGATTTTATTTTACTTTATTGTTTAAGCGGTTTTTGAATATATATATATAATTCCTTAAAGTAATACTCTAAAATTTTAGATTATTGATCTTGGATCATTGTTACAGTGAGGTCTAAGATCAACAAAATAATTTTCATTCCTCTTATTTTACTATTCCTCCCTTTCTGATAAGTCATACAACTAGTAAATATGACTTATTTTTTCTGTATTGATCTATTGTTCAGTATGTCTTTTTGATATTCAACAGAAATAATTTTAAAAAATCCATTATATCCTACAATCTGTTACCAAAAAAAAAGAAGCAGTGAAATGGTAGTGTTGACTTGTGTTTTTAGTCTTATTAACCACCCTTTAATTTTCTTACGTTTGTCTCAATTTGGGAGTTTGTGTTTAAGTTACTAATCTAGCTAAAGCATGTTATGTAAGTAAATGTATACATTTTAAATATATTCTATCTGTATATCTACTTATCTAACTTTGAACAGTTTTCTAGTACATAAATCTTTTTATCATTTTATATACTCTTCGTTCTATGGTTAGAATAGAGAGATTAAGAGAGGGGATTGATCTCTTCAGTAGACTTTCAGTTTTTCTGAGCCAGTGGATATCAGTTAAGTATTTGGTAATGGATCTGGAAGGTGGGCCTTGGTCTTTCTGAGTCCATTTAAGTCATGACCCTGATTTTTAGATTTTACTCTTTTCTTATCCAACACAAATATGGGCTATATTATGTTATTATGTATCAGTCAGCTTTAGGGTTTAGTTCAATTTATCTGGTCCCAAGGCCTTACTTTGTATAATAACTTATAACCCATATGTTTATATGACTTAGAGGCAAATTTTCTAGTCCCCAAAGGCATAAGTCTTGTGAATTAAAGCATTGTAGCACTGGAAAGTTGGACAGCTCTTTTGTGTAGATAGGGGAGAATAGTTCAGATAGCTAATTTATAGCTCTTGCTAGTTTTTGAAAGTCTTTGCCAACAAATAATACTGGAGCAGAATGGTTAAAAAGAAGAAAACCCAAACTCCAAACTTCACTCCAGTGGCAGTAACTTGCATAACCCGGTTGCTGTTTAGCTTCTCAAGGGAAAGAAAAATTAGGTTAATTAACAAAGAGAAAAAAAGAAAAAACTTTGCTAAGTGAAACTTTTAAAGTGTTGATTTACTAAGGCAGCAGAAATAGTAACATTTGAATTTCAAAACACTCAAGATTGCTGTTCTTAAACTCTTATCTCTTAGACATTTTATGTAGTGGGCTGAGGAATTGACTATTTTCTTTACTATAATACTTAAGTAATTACAGATATTTAACATGGTATATACTGTAATTGTGGATGGAAATCTCTTGGATGATGGTAAAATAGTGATATAGATGATACAGTAATTAGAATGACCAATATTTGAAGCTGTTACATATGATGATTAAGATAGTGATAGAAAGAAAACGTTAGATCATAGTAGATAATTCATTTGGGGAAAAAAGTGGAAAACCATGTTGGATACATAAAGGCCAGTTTACAGAGAACTTTAAAAGTGAGGTGTATTACATCTCAGTCATGTTGATTGTCAAAGCATAAGACCTTATTCAATCTGAATTATTTGTACTTAATATTTTTACCAAAGATTATAACCTTGAACTCTGCTTTTCAGTTCTTTCCAAAAGCCTATTTGTGAAAATTAATACCAATGGGAAGATTGCTTAAAGGTTGTGGAGTCCAGTTTGCCCCTTGATATTTCAAATTTCAAAGACCAAACCAGATCTTCTGAGAACTGGGTGCTTGGGCTGCCTTGTCTGGGTTATTGTGAGTAACAAAACCGTAAAGATGCTGGAATGGAGAGGGTGCCTGTGAAATGGGGTGATGTGTGTGGGAGAGTCCATGTGGCAGCAGTGGAATGGCAGGGGCTAGAAGTGGTTGTCATGGATTTTGAGAAGGATTGAGAAGGGAATGTGGATTTGGGGTATGCAGGTAACACCTGGAGTGATGGTGGCTAGTTCCTTCCCACCACAATGGAGAGAAAGGAAAAGGGAAGCGAGAACTAAGCCAAGGGATCAAGTTCAGTTCAGTTCAGTTACTCAGTCGTGTCTGACTCTTTGCGACCCCATGGACTGCAGCACACCAGGCCTCCCTGTCCATCACCAACTCCTGGAGTTTACTCAGACTCCTATCTATCTGTCGAGTTGGTGATGCCATCCAACCATCTCATCCTCTGTCATCCCCTTCTCCTCCTGCCTTCAATCTTTCCCAGCACCAAAGTCTTTTCAAATGAGTCAGTTCTTTGCATCAGGTGCCAAAGTATTGGAGTTTCAGCTTCAGCATCAGTCCTGCCAATGAATATTCAGGACTGACCTCTTTTAGGATGGACTGATTGGATCTCCTTGCAGTCCAAGAGACTCTCAAGATTCTTCTGCAACACCACAGTTCAAAAGCCTCAATTCTTCCATGCTCAGCTTTCTTTATAGTCCAACTCTCACATCCATACATGACTATTCGAAAAACCATAGCCTTGACTAGACAGGCCTTTGTTGGCAAAGTAATGTCTCTGCTTTTTAATATGCTATCTAGGTTGGTCATAACTTTCCTTCCAAGGAGTAAGTGTCTTTTAATTTCATGGCTGCAGTCACCATCTGCAGTGATTTTGGAGCCCCCCCCAAATAAAGTCTGACACTATTTCCACTGTTTCTCCATGTATTTGCATGAAGTGATGGGGCTGGATGCCATGATCCATGGCATCTGAATGTTGAGATTTAAGCCAACTTTTTCACTCTCCTCTTTCACTTTCATCAAGAGGCTCTTTAGTTTTTCTTCACTTTCTGCCACAAGGGTGGTGTCATCTGCATATCTAAGGTTACTGATATTTCTCCTAGCAATCTTGATTTCAGCTTGTGCTTCATCCAGCCCAGTATTTCTCATGATGTACTCTGCATATAAGTTAAATAAGCAGGGTGACAATATGACATACTCCTTTTCCTATTTGGAACCAGTCTGTTTGTTCCATGTCCAGTTCTATCTGTTGCTTCTTGACCTGCATACAAGTTTCTCAAGAGGCAGGTCAGGTGGTCTGGTATTCCCATCTCTTTCAGAATTTTCCACAGTTTTTGTGATCCCCACAGTCAAAGACTTTGGCATAGTCAATAAAGCAGAAATAAATGTTTTTCTGGAACACTCTCGCTTTTTTGATGATCCAGCGGATGTTGGCAATTTGATCTCTGGATCCTCTGCCTTTTCTATTTTTTTTTTTCCTCTGCCTTTTCTAAAACCAACTTGAACATCTGGAAGTTCATGGTTCACGTACTGCTGAAGCCTGGCTTGAGAATTTTGAGTACTACTTTACTAGCATGTGAGATGAGTGCAATTGTGCAGTAGTTTGAGCATTCTTTGGCATTGCCTTTCTTTGGGATTGGAATGAAAACTGACCTTTTCCAGTCCTGTGGCCACTGCTGAGTTTTCCAAATTTGCTGGCATATTGAGTGCAGCACTTTCACAGCATCATCTTTCAGGATTTGAAATGGCTCAACTGGAATATCATCACCTCCAATAGCTTTGTTTGTGGTGATGCTTCCTAAGGCCCACTTGATTTCCCCGTTCCAGGATGTCTGGCTCTAGGTGAGTGATCACACCATCATGATTATCTGGGTCATGAAGACCTTTTTTGTATGGTTCTTCTGTGTATTCTTGCCACCTCTTCTTAATATCTTCTGCTTCTGTTAGGTCCATACCATTTCTGTCCTTTATTGAGCCCATCTTTGCATGAAATGTTCCCTTGGTATCTCTAATTTTCCTGAAGAGATCTCTAGTCTTTCCCATTCTATTGTTTTCCTCTTATTTCTTTGCACTGACCATTGAGGAAGACTTTCTTCTCTCTCCTTACTATTCTTTGGAACTCTGCATTCAAGTGGGTTTATCTTTCCTTTTCTCGTTTGCCTTTTGCTTCTCTTCTTTTCACAGCTATTTGTAAGGCCTCCTCAGACAGCCATTTTGCTTTTTTGCATTTCTTTTTCTTGGGGATGGTCTTGATCCCTGTCTCCTATACAATGTCATGAACCTCTGTCCGTAGTTCATCAGGCACTTGGTCTATCAAATCTAGTCCCTTAAATCTATTTCTCACGTCCACTGTATAATTGTAACGGATTTGATTTATGTCATACCTGAATGGTCTAGTGGTTTTCTGTACTTTCTCAATTTAAGTCTGAACTTGGCAATAAGGAGTTCATGATCTGAGCCACAGTCAGCTCCTGGTCTTGTTTTTGCTGACTGTATAGAGCTGCTTCATCTTTGGCTGCAAAGAATATAAATCTGATTTTGGTGTTGACCATTGTTGACCAAGGGATCAAAGTGCTCCTATTTCCTCTGGTGTAAAGATGGAATAGGAGGATCTCATAACTTTTTCTCATTCTCCTTCCTGTGGCATTTGGGAAAATGAAAAACAGCAGCCATGTGATCTGATGTAGGGGATAGTAAAAACCCATGGAATGAATCATTTATGAATTGAAATAAGGCCAATTTTCCCCACCCTACTACTTTGTTTTTGGTTTACAATAGAAAAAGCAGCACTGGGAAACTTCTACAACAAGGTGTAGGACTAGATTTAGCCTGTGGATTTTGATTTAAACCAGTCCTTTCCTGGAACTGATTTTCCAAATGCCAGTGGGTGGCTATCAGTCAGCCTTGGTTTTTTTCTTCCTTCTTTCCCCCAGTTAGGAAGTGCTCTTTCTGAAGTACAATACAGTGGCTAAACCAGTGTCTTGTGCTGGTTAATTCTATTCAGACCATGTGATTCCAGTCCTCTCTGCACACACATGGTTAGAACTGAAATGTTACATCTAAATCTCTCCAGAGAAATGCGAGAAAGTGTGACTAAATAAATAACTCCTTTGTATTATGTCTGCCGGGGAGATGGTTTTTTCCCCCAGAGGGATGAGACAGTGTCATGACTTTAGAATGTTTTGTCACCACTCTCCCAAGTTTACTGGAACATTATGCTTCAGAAGTCACGCCTTCTAGAAGGCCTTTTAAAACTTTCAGGGCTTTACTGATTCATGGAAAATTTTGTTCTTGAACATTATAGTTAGCTCTGTGGTTTTGTCCCACTGGGATATATATGGGCATGATGACTTAGGCATACTTCAGGTCCACACCCTTGTGTCTGACTGGGGATAACTGCTTCATTAGTGTCGAGTGTAATTCTAGTAACTTGGAAACATGGTACCATAAAGATTGGAATCATTATTGTAAATGAGACCATAGCAAAAAATCTTATGAGCTTACTGTATGCATAACAATTTGAGTACCTATACTGGCTCTGGTTTTTGCTATTGTGCCTCTTGGGCTTCCCAGGTGGTGCTAGTGGTAAAGAACCACCTGCCAATGCGGGAGATGCAGGAGACATGGGTTCGATCCCTGGATTGGAAGATTCCCTGGAGCTGGAAATGGCAACCCGCTCCAGTATTCTTGCATGGAAAATTCTATTGACATAGGAACCTGGAGTGCTACAGTCCATGGGGTCGCAAAGAGGTGGCCACCACCAAGCACATGCACACCCGCACTTATGCACACGAGCACACAGAGTGCATCTCACTCCAAATACTGTTTGTGTAAGTTGGCGCCAAAGGTGGATTTTAACTATGAACCCAGTTAAACAGTTTTTAGTGGTGTGACTATAAAAGACGTTACTGTTTTCTACATAAAGAATCACTTTGGTCATGCTTCATTTTTGGAGTGTATCGCTTTTCAATACATTAAGCACAGCCATTTTAATAAATATTTTACCAGGCAGGACAGGAGGGCAGGTTATCTTAGACACTATTTAATTATTAAAGATACAGTTAAAATCTCCGCCAGAAGCAGCCAACTTCTTACAGGAAGAAATGTGAAACAACTGCCTGCTGTCTTTATACGGCATAGCAAAAGTTGCTGGTTATCCAGTTAGGGTTTGTCCTGCCGCTAATTCTCTCTTTGCCTCATACACAAGCATCTAAGTCCTGAGGATGCTTCCTACTCAGGAGCAGGATAAAGGAACTTTTGGAGCAGGTGCTTAAGTTTTCCTGCTTTGCTTTCCAGGATCACACCTGCTGAAACTCTTTGTCTGCTTTGGCCTCTGACACCTTTCCACCTGACAACCAGTCAGGCCAAAGCTTTTTGCTGTGAATTTTTGTCTCCTAGGTCAAAAACTTGAGATGTGCCAAAATATGACTATTTTTCCATGAATGAACTGAATTCCTCAGACCTCCTATTTTTGCTGGAATTGGAAACTTGACCCTTAATTCAGGGCATTTCCTCCTCCTACCCCTGGGGGCACTCCTTCCTTCTGAAGCAAGGTGGGTTGGAGGCAAGGTAAATTATGTAACCTCAAAGATTGAGAGGGATGAGTCAGATCCTGGTCTTCATCTGTCCAGTCTGGAATGCTCTGAAATACACATTGTTCTACCTAGTCCTGGTTTCTAACATCTTTGCTGATTGGCATCATCTACTAAATGAAATAAAAGAAGTTACAAGATCATTTAAAGCAATATGGAATGGGGAGGAAGAAACGCACAAGTGAAAGATAAGATAATCTCAATATATCTTGGCAAATTTCTCCTATTCCTACAATTTATATTTGGGATGAACCTCTGAAAACAAAATACAATTTATATTTGAGGATAAACTTTTTCTCTTTTGTGTGAAAATGGAATATTAGTGTTATTCCTACAAAGAATGTAGTAGGTACCCTACTGTTTAAATAATTTGAAATGGAATTGATCCAAATGCTTCCAGCAAAAGAGTTTTAAGGAGTCATTTAATTCTGTGAATACCTGAATTGTTTCAGAAATCTGTATTATTAAAAATTTAAAGACATGGAGTTGTTTTGGAGAAGGTATATGTAGAATATAAAGTGCACTATCTCTAATTTCTGTTAGTTTATTAACATTGCTTTGGTGTTAAATCTATAGTCAAAAGTTTAACAGAAAGATTCACTGATAGTTGGAGCACCTCTAAAACAAAGCAAGGTCAAATCACACCTCCTTTGACAATTATTATCTTTTTTTAAGGACACAAATTAGTGTTTCTAGCCCAACTAATTTTTTTGTACCAATGAAATATTTTTTTAATAGTAATTTCTGTGTATGTTGTTAACTATAATTTTCAGCTGGAGAAATTGGAGAATAGGGCATCACAATCTTACCCTGTGGCAGATGGAACAGCAAGAACTTTATCTTCTGCCATTGAGCTGTATTTTTTCTTAAATCATGAGTGCCTGGTTGTTTGAATAAATGTCATGGTTCCTATTTTATGCATAAGCATTTTGCTCCTCTGGAATAATATTCCCCCACATGGAATTGTAGGAAATTGAGCAAAACAAGGAAGATATTAAAACATGGCTATTTAAAACTGCCTTGATTTAGTATTTTCATGCTACCCTAGCAATAGACTATAAGATAGAACAATGGGGCAACAGGGAAGTGCTTAGCATAAAAGATGTTCCTGAAGTACCTGGGATGAGAGGAACTTGCCAAAGTGGACAGAGGCTGAGAAGACTACGGCGGCCACTGCTGAGCATAGAAGACCACTCACTCACATGATACGGGGAGGAAACCCCCCGGCGAAGAGAGAGACCCAAGGAGCATTTCATGAGATGAGAGAAAGTCAACTAACAGTGGTTCTTGTAGATTCCAAATATGGAGGCAGGAGATGTCAAAGGAGAGAAGAATCAGAGAGCTCATTGGCATGAGGTTTTTGGAAGGGATGGTGGAGTAAGAAGTTGCAATTCAAAGTAAAAGAAACCATAAATGGGCTAATGATAGGAGTAATGACATTTTCTAGATTATAAGATGATGTGAAAAATTGCTTGTATTTGAAATGTCCTGAATTCTGTTTCCTCTACCATTGACTTAGTTTGGTCTCTTTTGTCTGTAAAATAGGTACTCATGGGGCAATGGGAAGCCTAACCATTTGTCATTTATTGTGCACTTTGTGCTGTGCCAGGTAACAGATACACATGACGTGGTCCCTTGCTGTGAAGTATGAGACGCATAGAGGAGCATGCTGCTGCTGCTAAGTCACGTCAGTCGTGTCCAACTCTGTGCAACCCCATAGATGGCAGCCAGTCAGGCTCCCCCGTCCCTGGGATTCTCCAGGCAAGAACACTGGAGTGGGTTGCCATTTCCTTCCCCAGTGCATGAAAGTGAAAAGTGAAAGTGAAGTCGCTCAGTCGTGTCCGACTCTTAGCGACCCCATGGACTGCAGCCCACCAGGCTCCTCCGTCCATGGGATTTTCCAGGCAAGAGCACTGGAGTGGGGTGCCATTGCCTTCTCCACAAGGGAGCATAATTTGGAGTAAATGTAAAATTGAAAGGATTTGCAAGTTATGGATGGAACTTAGAGAAGAGAATGACTGTTGTTGCCTGAGGAAGAGTGGGAAGTTCTGGGGAGCATTTGCAGAAAGTATTCTGGAAGATAAATCAGAGATGACTAGGTACACAGGAAGGAGCAGGTATTTAAAATGGAGGAGAAAGCATATGAAAATTAACTGGATCAAGAGAATTAAAAGGAAGTAATTCTCTTCAAATGTGGAACACAATATAGCTTTTAAATTAATAGCTATCAATGTTTTATATAAAACTTGTGCTAGAGGACTGGTATCTTCCATGAGGAAGAGACTTCAGGTCATGATTTGAAACAGTCACTGTTTTTTGTTTTTTTCTCCTTTTCAGTAGTCATTTGTCAATTTTGATACTTACTTGTATTTTCCTTATGCTGCTGTCAAGCAAAAGTAAAATAAAAATAATATTCCTAAGATTTTTCACAATATGTTCCTTACATAAATCATTGAAGGTATGATGATCAAAACATCTCATTTAATGACTGCAACCATTTCTCCTAACATATTAAAATTAGGTGACACATTTCACCACCTTTTACAAACAGATTGAGTGATAGATTCAATGATTCTTCTAATAAATGATTCCTTTTTCTAGAGGACATGATAAACCACCAAGGGAGATTTAAAACACTTGTAATATCTATCTTCTTTGTGTCAGAGTGCAGATGTGTGGGGATGATGTTTGAACATTTGAAGAAAGGTATTTTTAGTGATGCTTTGGTGATAGAATATGCTCATATCCAGAGAAAGACTGACTCCACTTTTAGAAATTCAAAGAGCACTCATTTTTGCATGTGGAGATCAATCCTTCTTTGTCTTTTTGACTCCACTTTGGGCAGTGGGCATTAACAAGTGACATGCAGACAGAGTCTTGATAAATGCCTGTGCACTAGGGTTTCATCTTTTGGAAAGTTCCTACTTGGGAGCCTGTTGCCATGTTATAAAGAAGCTGGGCTGAGTCATGAGGGGCAGCTTGAGAGATGGACCTTGTCAGCATGCCTAACAAACAGATTTCTGTGAAATAAAAGATTGTTGTTTGGGGGTGGTTGTTATACAGCAATAGATGACTGAAACAAGCTATGCAAAACATTATTAGCAAACTTGACTCCTTTTTTCCCTTAAACTATGGATTAACTTAGTTCTATTATTTTTTATTCCTTCCTTAGATTCCTTCTTTTTTTTTTTCTTTCGTCTTTTTTATATGAATATGCCTTGTTGCATGAAACACCAATGCCTTCTAAGGCACCAATGCCTTCTAAGTTTGCTTGGGCTGCCATAGCAAAGTATCACAAAGTAGATGACTTAAATAATAGAAATTTATTTACTCAAAGTTCTGAAGACTAGAAGTCCAAGATCAAGCAAGGTGTCAGAAATGTTGTTTCCTTTGCAGGCCTCTCTCCTTGGCATGTATATGATTGTCTTTCCCTATTTCTTCACATAGTTTTCCCTCTGTCCATTTTTAGATTCCTTCTTATTTCTTCCTGCTATCTCCACTTCCCCTTTTCCTGTGGAAGCACAGATTGTCATTTTTCTAGGCAGCGAGAGCTGGGAGACACTTGGAACCTCTGCTTACCCCAGAATATCTTCCTTATCAGTTTGTCCTGGTACTTGAATCTTTAACATTATTTAAATAATGATTTTTTCCCTTAAGCTAAGAATTTCCATCTCCAATGATGAACATGCAGCTATCCCTGGACACACAGCATTTGTTCTCTGTCATTCAGGATTAGTTTGTTGTCAGGATTAGTTTGTTGTCAGGATTAGTTTGTTAGTTTGTTCTCCAAGGAAATGGCTGAGAGGGACTGCTTACTGGCCGTGGCTTGCCAGAGGACCTTGCCCATATGCTTACTTTTGCTTACTTCTGTTTTGCTCCTCCCCTGTTTTGCCATCTATTTAACTATGACTCTTCCACCGGCTCTTGAATCCATTAATACTTACTTTCTTTTTTGTTTTTTGGAAAGCTCTTTTTTTAAAAAAAAAAAATTATTTTCATTGAAGGCTAATTACTTTACAGTACTGTATTGGTTTTGCCATAAATCAACATGAATCCACCACAGGTGTACACGTGTTCCCCATCCTGAACCCCCCTCCCACCTCCCTCCCCTACTTAGGGAAGTGTCCCTGAACCCCTAATTGTAGAAACAGCCAAGAGAAGCTACCCCAAATCCAAGGTAAAGAGCAGTGGCTGGGCTTTGCTGGAGCAGCTGTGAAGAGATACCCCATGTCCAGGTAAGAGAAACCCAAGTAAGATGGTAGGTGCTGAGAGAGGGCATCAGAGGACAGACAGACTGAAACAACAATCAGAGACAACTAGCCAATCTGATCACATGGACCACAGCCTTGTCTAACTCGTGAAATTAAGCCATGCCATGTGGGGCCATCCAAGATGGACGGGTCATGGTGCAGAGGTCTGACAGAATGTGGTCCACTGGAGAAGGGGGTGGCAAACCACTTCAGTGTTCTTGCCTTGAGAACCCCATGAACAGAATGAAAAGGAAAAAAGATAGGACACTGAAAGATGAACTCCCCAGGTCAGTAAATGCCCAATATGCTACTGAAGATCAATGGAGAAATAACCCCAGAGAGAATGAAGAGATGGAGCCAAAGCAAAAACAACACCCAGGTGTGGATGTGACTGGTGATAGAAGCAGGGTCCGATGCTGTAAAGAGCAATATTGCATAGGAACCTAGAATGTTAGGTCCATGAATCAAGGCAAATTGGAAGTGGCCAAACAGGAGATGGCAAAAGTGAACACTGGCATTCTAGGAATCAGTGAACTAAAATGGATGGAATGGGTGAATTTAACTTAGATGACCATTATATCTACTACTGTGGGCAAGAATCCCTTAGAAGAAATGGAGTAACCATCATGGTCAACAAAAGATTCCAAAATGCAGTACTTGGATGCAGTCTCAAAAACGACAGAATGATCTCTGTTTGTTTCCAAGGCAAACCATTCAATATCATGCTAATCCAAGTCTATGCCCTGACAAATAATGCTGAAGAAGCTGAAATTGAAAGATTCTATGAAGACCTACCTACAAGACCTTTTAGAACTAACACTCAAAAAAGATGTCCTTTTCATTATAGGAGACTTGGAATGCAAAAGTAGGAAGTCAAGAAATACGTGGAGTAACAGGCAAATTTGGCCTTGGAGTACAGAATGAAGCAGGGCAAAGGCTAATAGAGTTTTGCCAAGAGAACACACTGGTCATAGCAAACACCCTCTTCCAACAACACAAGAGAAGACTCTACACATGGACATCACCAGCTAGTCAACACTGAAATTAGATTGATTATATTCTTTACAGTCAAAAATGGAGAAACTCTATACAGTCAGCAAAAACAAGACCAGGAGCTGACTGTGGCTCAGATCATGAACTCCTTATTGCCAAGTTCAGACTTAAATTGAAGAAAGTATGGAAAACCACTAGATCATTCTGTATGACCTAAATCAAACCCCTTATGATTATACAGTGGAAGTGAGAAATAGATTTAAGAAACTAGATTTGATAGACCAAGTGTCTGATGAACTATGAATGGAGGTTTGTAACATTGTACAGGAGACAGGGATCAAGACCATCCTCATGGAAAAGAAATGCAAAAAAGCAAAATGGTTGTCTGAGGAGGCCTTACAAATACCTGTGAAAAGAAGAGAAATGAAAAGCAAAGGAGAAAAAGAAAAATATACCTACTTGAATGCAGAGTTCCAAAGAATAGTAAGGAGAGATAAGAAAGCGGGAGGGTGGAGGAGGGGGTCGGGATTGGGAGTTCATGTACACTCATGGCTAATTCATGTCAATGTGTAACAAAACGAATACAGTATTGTAAAGCAAAACAAACTAAAAAATAAAAATTAATTAAAAACAAAAACAAAAAAAATTGGAAAAAAAAAATAAAAAAGAAATACAGGAAAGCAATAGTATGGGAAAGACTAGAGAGCTCTTTAAGAAAATTAGAGATACCAAGGGAACATTTCATGCAAAGATGGGCTCAATAAAGGACAGAAATGGTATGGACCTAACAGAAGCAGAAGATATTAAGAAGAGGTGGCAAAAATACACAGAAGAACTGCACAAAAATTATCTTCATGACCTGGATAATCATGATGGGGTGATCACTCACCTAGAGCCAGACATCCTGGAACAGGAAATCAAGTGGGCCTTAGGAAGCATCACTACAAACAAAGCTATTGGAGGTGATGGAATTCCAGTTGAGCTATTTCAAATCCTGAAAGATGATGCTGTGAAAGTGCTGCACTCAATATGCCAGCAAATTTGGAAAACTCAACAGTGGCCACAGGACTGGAAAAGGTCACTTTTCATTCCACTCCCAAAGAATGCTCAAACTACCGCACAATTGGACTCATCTCATATGCTAGTAAAGTAATGCTCAAAATTCTCCAAACCAGGCTTCAGTAATACATGAACCGTGAACTTCCAGATGTTCAAGCTGGTTTTAGAAAAGGCAGAGGATCCAGATATCAAATTGCCAACATCCGCTGGATCATGGAAAAAGCAAGAGAGTTCCAGAAAGACATTGATTTCTGCTTTATTGACTATGCCAAAGCCTTTGACTGTGTGGATCACAATAAACTGGAAAATTCTTCAAGATATGGGAATACCAGACCACCTGACCTGCCTCTTGAGAAACCTGTATGCAGGAAAGGAAGCAACAGTTGGAACTGGAAACAGACTGTTTCCAAATAGGAAAAGGAGTATGTCACGGCTGTATATTGTCACCCTGCTTATTTAACTTATATGCAGGCACCCCACTCCAGTACTCTTGCCTGGAAAATCCCATGGATGGAGGAGCTTGGTGGGGTGCAGTCCCTAGGGTCGTGTAGAGTTGGACACAACTGAGCGACTTCACTTTCACTTTTCACTTTCATGCATTGGAGAAGGAAGTGGCAACCCACTCCAGTGTTCTTGCCTGGAGAATCCCAGGGACGGGAGAGCCTGGTAGGCTGCCGCTATGAGGTCACACAGAGTCGGACATGACTGAAGTGACTTAGCAGAAGCTGGATGAAGCACAAGCTTGAATCAAGATTGCCAGGAGAAATATCAATAACCCCAGATATGCAGATGACACTACCCTTATGGCAGAAAGTGAAGAAGAACTAAAGAGCAAGTGAAATAGGAGAGTGAAAAAGTTGACTTCAAGCTCAACATTCAGAAACTAAGATCATGGCACCTGGTCTTGTCACTTCATGCAAATAGATGGGGATACAGTGGAAATAGTGGCAGACTTTATTTTTGGGGTGGGGGGCTCCAAAATCACTGCAGATGGTGACTGCAACCATGAAATTAAAAGACACTTACTCCTTGGAAGGAAAGTTATGCCCAACCTAGATAGCATATTAAATAGCAGAGACATTACTTTGCCAACAAAGGTCTGTCTAGTCAAGCCTATGGTTTTTCCAGTAGTCATATATGGATGTGAGAGTTGAACTATAAAGAAAGCTGAGCACCACAGTATTGATGTTTTTGAACTGTGGTGTTGGAGAAGACTCTTGAGAATCCTTTGGACTGCAAGGAGATCCAACCAGTCCATCCTAAAGGAGATCAGTCCTGGGTGTTTACTGGAAGGACTGATGTTGAAGCTGAAACTCTGATAGTTTGGCCACCTGATGCGAAGAGCTGATTCATTTGAAAAGACCCTGATGCTGGGAAAGATTGAAGGCAGGAGGAGAAGGGGACAACAGAAGATGAGATGGTTGGATGGCATCACTGACTCAATGGACATGAGTTTGGGTCAACTCCGGGAGTTGGTGATGGACAGGGAGGCCTGGCGTGCTGCAGTTCTTGGGATTGCAAAGAGTTGGACACAACAGCGACTGAACTGAACTGAACTGAATAGAACCAAACATCTCATCTCCAGAGAAATTTCAATTCAACCCTCTTATATGTAATTATGTTTATATTGCCTAGATTTGTATGCTCCAAAAGAAGAAATTTTGTCTCTTTTTGCCCACAATATTTAGCATATATTCTGCTTCTGGAACATACTCAAAACATATTTTTTAAATGAATGAATGAATGAACTGAGAGATCTGAACAATGTAATTTTCTCTTACTTTTTTACTTTTTAAACTTTTGTGCCTGGACTGAGTGTTTTATTACTGTTGTGCATAAGGGGACAGCACAGGCACATGGCATTCTCAATGTTCTATGAGATGTTTCAAGAGGGGAAATAAAAACTAAGAGTGCAGTGTGGAAACTGAGACCCAGAGCAATGTGGGCTCCCTTACTGAAATTCTAATTCATGGATAAAAACATTCTCAGAAGCAAGAATACTAATAGCTAGCATGAGTACTAGCATGCATTGTAAAAACATCACTAGGCTGCCATAAAAATTACTCCTATTTTTCCATGCAATAATAGTTAAAAGCTTCCTTTGCTTTTATAATTAAATGATTTTGGATTTATGAAGGAAGAACTCTAAAGATTTTTAAAAATTGAGGTATAATTTCCATATAACATTGTATTTTTTCAGGTGTATCACATAATGGTTCTATATTTGTATGCACTGTGAAATGATCATGACAGTGTCAGAACTATACTGCTTTAATACACTTTGCAGTTCTCAGATTTATCTTCCTTAAGATCTGTAAGAATTAAGCAGAAAGAATGCTTAATGTGGGTTTACTAATATGAGCAGAAAAAGGAAGTGTTGGAGCACTACATTTTATTTTAACATGGCTATTGTGTCTTTGAATGGGTTGAGCAAGAATCACAATCATGATTTAGCCAATATTCCACTTATGAATAGCGTTTTTATAATTTTCTGAAAGTTGTGAATCAAAAGCCTCCAGTTTTATTTCCTTAAGAGTAACTGTTCTTTGTTCTTCAGTTTAGGTTATTTGGGAAGTAATTGACCTGGAGAAACATTTCCCAAAATGTGATGGTAATGACAGGTAAAAGAAAAACAGGTTCTGTGGTTATAAAAGTTTAGGAAATGCTGGATTAAACAAAATTCAATAATATTTTTCTCTTTTTAGTCACAGGGCTGCTATTGTAACATGCACTGTAAATCTCCAACAAGGAGGTATATAATATACACTATTTTCCATTATCATCTGATCACTGAATTTTTAAATTTAATTAAGCACTTTATTTTTTGTGTTGCATGTTCTTTGGAATTTAAATGTGTTCTACTAAACACTTTGGGCTTCCCTGGTTGCTCAGATGGCAAAGAATCTGCCTGCAATGCGGGAGACCTGGATTCGATCCCTGGGTTGGGAAGATTCCCTGGAGGAGGGCATGGCAACCCACTCTAGTATTCTTGCCTGGAGAATCCCATGGACAGAGGAGCCTGGCAGGCTACAGTCCACGGGGTCGCAAAAAGTCAGACATGACTGAGCGACCCAGCACACCAACACTTTGGGAGATGTAGCCCAGAGAGAAGTATCCTCTTACGCATAGGTATAGGAGAGGTATTGGCATTTACCAAATCCCTGGTGATGTATTTCTCTCCTGTCCTTTCTCTTAACCACAGCCCTATGAACCTCCTGTTCTAGGAACTAAATAACTCTGTTCCTGTTCCTAAAACTGTGCTAATTATAATAATAGCTTGCTGCTGCTGCTGCCAGTAAGTCGCTTCAGTCGTGTCCAACCTTGTGCGACCCCATAGATGGCAGCCCACCAGTCTCCTCTGTCCCTGGGATTCTCCAGGCACGAATACTTATATTCATTGAATACTGACTACATGCCAGACATAATTCTAAAGCTTTTCAATGTAATAATTCATGAATCACAACAGAGCAATCCTTTCAGTAGGCATCCTATTGTACAGATATGGGAGCTCAGAGTCCAATTAATTAAATGGAGTCAGGATTTGAACCTGAGCCATCTGGCTTCACTCTGAACCACAGTACTATGCTGTCATAGCGCTGACTTGCCAACTAACTTTTAGAAAACAACTTCTTGGTAAGTTGGGAACTACTTGTAATTTGTGAACTCCTTGGGATGCTAAACAAAGAAGCAAGAAGTACAGTTTAATGTACCAGTTTGACATTTGCTTAACTTCATGCATGTGTTGGCAGAGTTAATTTTTCCAAAAGATTTCTCCACCTTTTAGAAATACAGAATCTGTCATTTTGATGTGGTGCCATGAGAAGGATCATGTGCTTCACTCCTACAGTATGAACTTGCTTGTTTTTAAGTGCAGGCTGCTCTTGGGTTTTCCCTTTCTTTCTTTTTATATAGTGGAGCTGTAGATCTTACTGTGTACTTAAGCATGCATATCCATACAACAGGTCACAAATAATTTGATTACCAAAGCACATCATGATTCCAGTGTTAACTACCATACTTTCTTTACTGGAAAGTTATGAAGCCTGTAATCCAGTTTGGTTGGGGGCAGACTCTCTGTCCTTTCTTTCTGGTCCTCCTTTTTGTTATTATCTGGGTTATCCATCATCTTTTGACCTTCTTTATCCCATGCTGGGGCTTTCCTGGTGGCTCAGTTGGTAAAGAATCTGCCTGCAGTGCAGGAGACCTGGGTTCAACCCCTGTGTCAGAAAGATCTCCTGGAGAAGGGAATGGCAACCCACTCCAGTGTTCTTGCCTGGAGAATAGTCCAGATTCCCTGCAGAGGTGATTCTTTACAGTAGAGCTGATCAAATTTTTCAAAAAACTGTCTTTCCATCCATAGTTTAAACTTCTTTCTTTATACTAGCCCATAAATCTGCTAAACTATATTCTAGTTCTTTTATATTACTTCAGATCTAGTCTTTTTGATATGCTTGTTCATATAATAGTTGTCAGAGCATAACTGAAGTTATATAATAATCTAAGGACACTAATCATATTGTTTATAGTTTTGGCTTTCGCTTGAAATTGCATAAAATTAACAAAGTTCTCTAAAGCAAAAGAAATTAACCCAATACTAGTTTATCTCCTGATTTAAATGCTATTTTCTTTCCTTTACTGATCAGGCCCTCCAGTGGATAGTTTACTTTAGCTCATACTCTCTTCAGGCCTCAAAAAGTTTTGCTTTTGGTTCCTATCCTAACTGACAGAAGAGCCTGGTGGGCTCCTGTCTATGGGGCTGCAAAAGGTCAGACACGACTTAGCGACTAGACAATGACAGTCTTATCTCGAAAGTCAACAATGAGTCCTTATTATCAAACATAAATCTGAGAATGCATTTTCTTGGACATCTCTAACATTTGACACCATTGATCAAGCACTCATTTTTAGGGTGCCTGCATGCTAAGTCACTTCAGTCATGTGGTGGCTCGGTGGTAAAGAATCTGCCTGCAATGTAGGAGATGCAAGAGATGTGAGTTCAATTCCTGGGTGGGGAAGATCTCCTGGAGAAGAAAATGGTAACCCACTTCCACTTCTTGCCTGGAAAATCCCATGGATAGAGGAGCCTGGTGAGATATGGTCAATGGGGTGGCAAGAGTCAGACATGACTTAGTGACTAAACCACAACCACCACGAGCATATTACCTCTTTGACACTTATTTTTATTGTATTGAACTTAACTAAAATTCTTAGCTCTTTTCTCACAAGGGCAGTTGATGGTTAATTTCTCTTCCACTTATACTCTATAGTTTCTTTTTTTAAAACTTGACTTATTTTGGCCTACTTTCTGTCCTTGGGGATCAGGAATTTGAGTCTGCCATTCAAAGGGTTGACACTGTTCCTTCTGACTTTGTGTCACCTGAAAGTATGGCATCAATTTTCGTACTGAAGTCACTGAGAAAAAAAACAGTTTCCTCATTTTGTAGGGCTTAGGATGAAACTGGACAACACATGCTACAGACTCTTCTACGCTGACTTTAATCTGTTAATCAGGACATTTTAGATACAAACAGCAATAAATCTATCGAACTCACATTTCTTCACTTTTTGTCCAGAAGCGTATCTTTAATAGCTTTGTCAACTGTTTCCCCAAAATATACAGAAATAGGAAAATGACTATCCCAATAAACATATAAAAACAGTAATGGGTTAGTTCTGGTAGGGTTTGTTTCCTATGAACTAATCATGATTCACATGCAACACTGTTCCTGTCTTAGATGCTCATAGTCTGAGATTTTACTAATTTGCTCTAGAATGTTGTTGAGGATGTTAGTGTATTCCCAGTCCATTTTCAATACTGACTTCTTGCCATTTTTGGAAAGTCAGGAATACATTTTCCCATTATCTGTCCTGTAGCATGATTCCTGCTTGTCTTAATTCCTCAAAGATGGCTGAAAAGAAAGTCAGAAATCTCAAGGCATGTTCTACGTTTATACTTGAAAATAGTATGAACACATCTCATCTGGGCACATTTTAGAGAAGTTAGGAAGTTCTTTATAAAGTCCTGTCTTTTACCTTTTCCAGCTAAATCTCAATACACTTTACACAGAAGAAAGGAGAATAGTATTTGAGGAGTTGGTTTTGTCCCTGCTCCTTGTTGACATCAGCTCCCATGATTCAAAGACTTTTGCCTCTCATGCTTCATTTTCCTCTAAATATAAAGAACCTAGTTTATTGGTTTATTCTTTCACAGTCTTAAGCTCATGTCATATTTTGCCTTCTTTGACACCATTCTTATACCTCTGTGCCACTTTTGAAATATTATTCTTTTTTAAAAAAATATAAATTTATTTATTTTAACTGGAGGTTAATTACTTTACAATATTGTAATGGTTTTGCCATACATCAACATGAATCCACCACAGGTACACACGTGTTCCCCATCCTGAACCCCCCTCCCTCCTCCCTCCCAGTACCATCCCTCTGGGTCTTGATTATGAATCCTTACCTCCTTTTAGAGTTTGAGATTCTAGGAATGCTGTGAATTGTCTTGTTTAAAACAGCCATCGATTAAGGTTACCAGTATTTTTTAAAAAATTAGGGCAAGAATCTGATTATACAGAGTGAAGTAAGCCAGAAAGAAAAACACCAATACAGTATACTCACACATATATATGGAATTTAGAATGATGGTAATGATAAACCTGTACGCAAGACAGCAAAAGAGACACAGATGTATAGAACGGCCTTTTGGACTCTGTAGGAGAGGGAGAGGGTGGGATGGGTTGGCAGAGTGGCAGTGTAACATGTGTGATATCATAAGTGAAACGAATTGCCAGTCCAGGTTTGATACAGGATGCAGGATGCTTGGGACTGATGCACGGGGATAATCCAGAGAGAGGGTGTGAGGCGGGAGGGGGGAGGTGGGGGTCGGGATTGGGAGATCATGTACACTCGTGGCTGATCCATGTCGATGTGTAGCAAAACAAATACAGTATTGTAAAGCAAAACAAACTAAAAAAATAAAAATTAATTAAAAAAATTAGGGCAAGAATCTACAAACAGTTTCAAATCAATTTGAATGCAGAATTCTAGATTGTTAGGTTTCTCTTCAGTCTTCTATACTTGTTTTGCTCCTACCTAATTTGATACCAATTTTTGAACTTACATTTGATTGATGTAGTAATTATTTAAGTTGTGTAATTAATATTGTGTAACTACAACTAAAACTGGCATAAACATATTTGGGAACAAAATCCAGCTGCCTCTTGTTAGGCATCCAACTCAGCTGGTAGGAACAGATGTTCATGAGTGTTTAGATAGCCTTCTAGCCCTAAGCATTCACTGTGCAGTCTGTATGAGTCAATATATTTTATAGATGTATGGAGAGCTTTGGTTCATGTGATGAGTTGGTTAAATGGAGGTTGATTAAAAGAACTTCTGCTGTAGAATAACATGTGTTTCTTGCCCTTTGAGGAAATTGCAAAATGGTAGCCAGTTTTTTCTGACCCTTCTGATTAGAACTGATTAATTATAGTGTTGTGATTCTACATTACATTATATTCCATCATAACACGTGTAATCCTTTGTCTCCCTGAAGTCTGCACCTACTGGTCTGTGAACTCGTGAGGACAGAGATGTCTTTGATAAATTTTTGGGTGAATGTATTAAAAAACTCCAGTGTGAGATATGAAACGAAGGAGGAAAAAAGCAGAACATGGGCTGATATGGGAAAAATACATTCCAAAAACCAACCTGGGTTATTGATACAGTAAAATGTGCCACTTAAAATGCAGTCTGAGGACTTATAGTCAATAGTAGTAGAAAGGCCAATGGAGCTGGAAATACAAAGCAAGCTAATTCTTATTTTGAAAAATTTAAAACAGTAACAAAGCTTGGAATACATATTTTGAACCTTAGCCATAATGTTTGCAGTTAACCAATCTCCTTCTATTTGAGAACAATGATATAAAATTGTGCTGGTTTAAGCTTTATTATACAGATTAAATCTTTTTTCCCCCCAAACTTCTTATTTTGTATTGGGATATGGCAGACTGACAATGTTGTGGTAGTTTCAGGTGAACAGCGAAGGGCCTCAGTCGTCCATACACATGTATGCACTCTCCGTTCAACTGCCCTCCCATCCCGGCTGCATAACATTGCAGAGTTCCCTGCGCTATACAGTAGGTCCTTGTTGGTTATCCATAATACAGATTAAATCTTGATCACCAAGAATCATTCTGTAATTATTCTGTTTCTTCACTAGATGGTGCTTATGAGCTAACGAGAAAAAGATTGAGTTCCTCCTTTAATCATTTAAGGGAAAACAGGGACATTTGTGAATTAAATAGAATAAGGAAATTCAAAAATTACAAAAAAATTTAAGACCGCCCTTTATATTTGTAGACTACTTGGAGAAAATCTCATCTTCATTTCTGGTAAAAATGTTAAGTTCTTGGGAGAAAAAAAATACCCATTAAGATCATTGCAATCACCAAATTCTGAACATTTTGTGGGCTAACTGTCCAAGTCTAGGAAGCTAAAAAAATTCTCCTACTGTCTTTAAAATACAACTTTAATCTTTGGCAGGAAGCAAAGCCACATAAATTGTTATATTATGAAAGCATCATTTGATTTCATAATGTTATTTTGTGAAATGAATTGTTGACTAGATTTTAAATGGTGTCTGATAGGTAATATTCCTTTACTTTTGTTTAAAGGTATTAGAAGATGAAAGTGTAGAAGTTAAAAGGGAAGGATCTAGATTCATTCTGCTTGAGTTTAAACCCCAGATCTGCCACTTACTAGCTGTGTAATCTTGGCATTTTACCTCTCTAACTTTCCTTTCCTTCATCCTGCAAAACTAGGCTGCCACGGTTTCTATCATAAGATTTCTATGCCTTGATATATGTAAAAATCTCAGAACAGCACCTGGGACATAGTAAGCCCTCAAAAAAAATGTTAACTTTCATGACATTTCTTATTATTTTTCACCTACTAATGAAGACTGATAAGTTCCCAGTCACAAAACAATCCAAGGAAATACCAATTTAATTAAGTTAACACTCTTTCCTTCCTTTCATTGCAGTGTTGTAACCTACTTCTGTTTCTACTCTGCCTGTATCCTTGAAACTGGTGTATATATATATAAACTTTTTATTTTGTAGTGAAAATGAAAGTGAAAGTGAAGTTGCTCAGTCGTGTCCAACTCTTTGCGACCCCATGGATTGGAGCCTATCAGGCTCCTCCGTCCATGGGATTTTCCAGGCAAGAGTGCTGGAGTGGATTGCCATTTCCTTCTCCAGGGGATCTTCCGGACTCAGGTATCAAACCCGGGTCTCCTGCATTGCAGGCAGATGCTTTACCATCTGAGCCACCAGGGAAGCCCATTTTGTATTGGAGTATAGCCAATTAGTAATGTTGTGAGGTTTCAGGTGAAGAGCAAAGGGACTCAGCCATACCTATACATGTATGCATTCTCCCCTAAACTTCCCTCCCATCCAGGATGCCACGTAACACTGAGCAGAGTTCCCTGTGCTACACAGTAGGTCTTTATTGGTTATCTATTTTAAACATAGCAGTGTGTACACAACCCATCCCAAACTTCCTAACTATCTCTTTCCCAGTTCCTCCCCCTAGGCAACCTATAAGTTCATTCTCTAAGCCTGTGTTTCTGAAACAGACTTATATTTTATCAAATTACTTATTTAGGGAGCAAACTGTTGCTTGAAGTTCAACAGAGGCATTTATATACTAATATGTGGTGTGCGGGATAGCTAACTTCTGAATTTTAGGAAAAGATGGTTTTACTTCCTTATTATACTTTCCAAGACTGGATGCTTGCTGTGACTAATAGCAAACTTTCCCCAGTGGAGGCTCTGATGCTGACACATATCTGAAGTTTGCCACAACGGTTGGCCAGTATCACAGAAAAGACAGAACAATACACAAGGAAAAATTATTCAGAAAAAGACATATGTGTGTGTGTATATATATATATATATATTTTTTTTTTTTTTCAAAGTAATGGCAATACAGATGTGAGAAAAACCATGGAAAGACAAAGATTCAAATAGATAACCAAAGAAAGGCTGTGTCCACTTTGGGGAGGAATCAAGAACAAATTCAAGGGTCAGAGTTTTTGTTTACAGTTCTATTTTCAGTCTGTGTGGACCCCTATGCCCCAATTCACAGTTATTAACATGATATAATATGTAGGGTCTGTATCCTTTGCTCTCAAATGTAGGAGATGATATATGAACTTAATATAATAGCCACAGGCATCCAGTATTTACCAAAGAGTTATTCTGTACTGGGTGTGGTGGTAAGAATTCTACTTGAAGTATCAATGTTACATTGATTTCTCACTGCAATTTCACAAAGTAGTTGTTATTATCATCTCTATTCTGGAGCTGACGGAACTGGTGTTTGGAGATGTTGAATAGCTCTCCTAGATTACACAGTCAGTGAACAGTGGTGCTAGCATTCAAACCCAATTCCGTCTGACTCCAGAGCCTCAGGATTTAGCTGAGATGTCAGTTCAGACAAAGACATTGTTTGAGTTGATTCTGGAAGTATAGGAAGCGTCCTAAATGACACATTTCCTAATTGGTTGTCCCTGATGAGACATTAACTTGTCAACACTGGGCATTATCCTTCATTAGTTTCCCACATGCCTGGGCAGTTAAAGAATCAAACTGTCCTTCATCATTTGAAGATGATACCACCGCATGAGAGGCTGTGGCTGAGAAAAGCCAACATCTGACAAGCAGCTCTTTCCACATCATGTATACATGCAGACTGCTTTTTGGTTTGTGGCTCAGCCTCTGTTGGCAGAGTCTCACTTCTGTATTTTGTTCTGCCAAAGTGTGGTTAGCTGAAGCTTAGTTTGAAAAACACTACACTATCACTGATGCTGTATATGCATCAGGGCATCCTCACCCTCTTTTTTTTGTCCTCAGCCATTTTTACCTTTGCCACAGCATACTTTGGATCGCAGGTGGCTCAGTGATAAAGAATCTGCCTGCCGTGCAGGAAGTGCAGGAGAAGTGAGTTCTTTTCCTGGGTTGGAAAGATTCCCTGGAGGAGGAAGTGGCAACCCACTCCAGTATTCTTGCTGGGAAAATCCCTTGGACAGAGGAAAATATCAGGCTACAGTCCATGGGGTTGCAGAGAGGTGGACACGATTGAGAAAATGAGCATGCATACACAGAAGTCTTTAGGCCCACCAGATTTTATATGCAATACTTGTTTAAATAGTGCCCTATGGTCCCTTTTCAAAACATGTCTGGTACACTATATCTGAGCTAGTGGGCCAAATGAACTGCCAACCTTGGTTATTGGGTCTTGCCATTTATTGTTCTCAGGCCGGAGACACTTGTTCTCAAGACAGGAGATGGTAGCCATGTTAGAGTTTAAAGGGAGGTTTGATTAGTCTGTTTTTATAAAACTTCATTGTGGTCTGGTGCTTACTGCTCTTCCAGGGCCCACCAGGTCTGTACTTCTTATCTTGTCACCTATGACCAGTTGTCCATGTAGATAGGCAGCTGGTGGCTGGGATTAGGGAGTACACTTGATGACACCAGGTCCTGATGGCTCGGTCACTGTCACAGAGAGCAGCTGCAGTAAACTCATCTCCTTTGTACAGCATCATCCCTCTTCTTGCTCTTCCTTCTCCTCTTTTGGAAAACATTAATTGAATGCATACTGTAAGCCAGACATTAGGATAAGTCAGGGTTTGTCACCTTCCACATCTTTCACATTTTGGTCCAAATAAGCTTTTGTGGTGGTGGGGGGCCTGTGCATTGTATGATATTAATATTAAGCAGCATCTCTGATCTTTACCTACTAGATGTCAGTAACAGCCACCCCTAGTCATGACAATAAAAATAACTCCAGACATTATTAAATGTCCCCGAAGTGAAAGTCATTCTATCATGTCTGATTCTTTGTGATGCTGTTGACTATAGCCCGCCAGGCTTCTGTGTCCATGGGATTTTCCAGGCAAGAATAGTGGAGTGGGTAGTCATTCTTTTCTCCGGAGGATCTTTCCAACCCAGGAATTAAACCCAGATCTCCAGCACTGTAGGCAGATTCTTTACTATCTGAGCCTCCGGGGAAACCTTAGAGGGGCAAAATTATGAGTTGGGAACCTCTGGTCTAAGGATATGATCTAATTTAATCATCATAAAAACTCTATGAAATAGGTAGAATTACTTATTATTTCCCATGCCCTTCCTCTAGCTTAGATTAACTTTGCTTCCACGTTCCATCTAGAGAAAGTATCTTCATCTTGATAACGTAAACTCTAATGTCCTTTCTTCTATGACATTAAGACTGGCCACTGCTTATATATCTACCACTCCCCCTGGAGAAGGAAATGGCAACCCATTCCAGTATTTCTTGTCTGGAAAATTCCATGGACAGAGGAGCCTGGTGGGATATAGTTTATGGGGTCGCAAAGAGTCAGGCATGACTGTGCACACATATGTAGTATACCCGCTCCAACAAGGTGCCAAAGTATTTTGTAAATATAGGTAAATATAACACCTAAATAAATATAACATGAATATAACAGCATGTGACCTTTTACAAATGTGAAAAGGAAAGAAATAAGATTATATTAAAAGAGTTAAAACGTGATAAACACATACTCTAATAGAGATTTACAAAGTTATTGTTCTGATGTTTAAAAGATTTGACTATTTCCTGTAAAAAGATTACTGTACTTAAAGAAAAAACTTTGTCCATTAGAATAGGTCTTGGAATCATGGAAATAAAGTCAGAACCAACTGCTGATGGGTAAAATGGGTCCTGTCAGGCCAATGTAGCATCCAGTTAGTCTGCTGATTTTATCTACCATGAAGATTGGTATGTCAAAATAGTAGAGCCTGATTCTGTTAGCTACTTTTTTTTTTTTGGCTTGTTGCTTGGCATGTGGAAACTTGGTTCCTGACCAGATACCAAATCTTGACCCCCTACATTCGAGGTGCAGAGTCTTAACTGCTAGACCACTTGGAAGTCCTGATTTTATTAAGCTTCTGACCATCATTTAAGCTACTGTCTCCCATGGATGGAGCACATACTATCAGGCACAATCAAGATGGTGTAGGTAATACATTCATATTCATAAACAACATAGACTTCTGTAGTAAGAATGTTATCCACTTAAAATTCCTCCCAGATGTTCTGATACAGAAGCAGAAAGTTTAATTTGGGGGCTAGTATGTTTTTATGCCTGATACTCACTAATCTTCCTTTTAAGTCTAGACAGAGCAGGCCTCAGGCTCAGATCCCTTCACAAGTAGAATAGTTTCTAGTTAAATTTAATATTACTGCCTAGTTTCCATTTACTTTTATTTCTATAATATATTTTCTTGAATAAATCAAAGACAAATGATGTTAATTTTCTATTTTGGGCAGTAATTGAACGTTTAAAAGTAACAAGAAAACAAAATGAACCTGTTTCAAGAGAACATTAAATAAATCATCATATAGGTAAGCAGAAACGGTGAGTCAGGTAGGATTAGGGTCTCTCACCCTGACCAGAAAACAGAAAGTTCTGAATCCCACCTCAGTTCTGCCTAAATTGAGGTGATAGGCCACCCCAAGTAGAATATGAAAATGCTCAGTGTTTCTGAAACACTATTCCATCTGAAATAATCATTCTAATGACAGGAAGTGCAATTCAGCCCAGATAATTCTGATGAAGACACTTACAGAGGTGTGGGAAGTTTGAGAGAACAGATCTTGGATACTGAGGTGGCCCACAGAGACTAGAACAACTGGAAATTATTATCTTCCTGGAGGAGGTGGTGTTTTCAGGTCAGAGCCTGGTGAGAGTAGAGCTGGACCACGATGATGAGATTCCCAGTGGCAGCTGTGGTCTCGAGGGATGAGGCTCCTGCCAGAGAAATGGAATCAGGCAAGGAGGGAACAAGGGAAAAATATCCCAACCATCTCTTTTCCCTCTCTTGAATTTCCTGCTGGTGCTTTAATCAGTTCAGTTCAGTCACTCAGTTGTGTCTGACTCTTTGCAACCCCATGGACTGCAGCACGCCAGGCTTCCCTGTCTGTCACCAACTCCCAGAGCTTGCTCAAACTCACGTCCATCAAGTCAGTGATGCCATCCAACCATCTGATCTTCTGTCATCCCCTTCTCCTCTTGTCTTCAATCTTTCCCAGCAACAGGGTCTTTTCCAGAGAGTCAGGCGTCAGGTGGCCAAAGTATTAGAATTTCAGCTTCAGCATCAGTCCTTCAAATGGGTATTCAGGACTGATTTCCTTGAGGATGGACTGGTTTGATCTCCTTGCAGTCCAAGGGACTCTCAAGAGTCTTCTCCAACACCACAGTTCAAAAGCATTAATTCTTCAGTACTCAGGTTTCTTTATAGTCAAACTCTCACATCCATATATGACTACTGGAAAAACCATAGCTTTGACTAGATGGACCTTTGTCAGCAAAGTAATATCTCTGCTTTTTAATATGCTGCCTAGGTTGGTCATAACTTTTCTTCCAAGGAGCAAGTGTCTGTTATTTCATGGCTGCGGTCACCATCTGCGGTGATTTTGGAGTCCAAGAAAATAAAGTCTATCACTGTTTCCATTGTTTTCCCAACCATTTGCCATGAAGTGATGGGACTGGATGCTATGATCCTAGTTTTTTGAATGTTGAGTTTTAAGGTGCTTTAATAGCAGAATCCAAATAGAAGCCTCTGGCTAGGAGAGTAGGGGTATGTGTGCCAGGTAATAAAGGCTAGCCTCTCTGGATATAGTGTCAAGGACAGAAGGGCAGAAAATGGCCCTGGAGTGAAGAAAGGGAACAGAGAAAAACCATATAAATTTCTAGGTCATTTTCTGGCACAGCTTCTGGTACAGGAAAAGAATAGGCCAGTCAGCCTGACCCATAAGTTTTTTTTTTTTCTTCCTTCATTAAATATTAATGAATCAGCATGTTGGTCTTATAAAGCAAGATTTGGTACACTTTGTCAGAATAAATTTCACTGAGTCTGATAAACTCTGGAATACTGTTGGGAGAGTGTTCTGGACAAACAAAAAGATCCTGGACTTGATGATTTGTCCCCAAGTGAATTAACACTGTGCCAAATTCTGTTAGCTAGATAGTGTGAGCGATCAATGGGCTTCACTTGAACAGAAAAAAAATAAACTTCAGCCACCTCAGAGTTGAATGGGCTGTATTCTTTTCATTAAAAATTTAAATTATTATCTCAATTTGAGTACTCTTTGTTACCCAGCAGTCACCCTGCCTGCACTTCTCACCCATCAACCGCTTGCTTAAGAACTAGACTGTACCTCTTACTGCCAACCCATCACAGTGGCTAAATCCAGAGTCCTTAGCATGTCATGTAAAGTTCTTTGAGATTTGGCTCTTGATTTCCTCTTTAGTTTTTGCATGGTGTATCTTTTTTCACCATTTAACTTTCAACTTTTCTATGCCTTTCAGTTTTTGATATGTTACTTGTAAAGAGTTAGTTCAGTTCACTTCAGTCACTCAGTCATGTCTGATTCTTTGCGACCCCATGGACTGCAGCACACCAGCCTCCCTGTCCATCACCAACTCCCGGACCTTACTCAAACTCATGTCCATTGAGTCCGTGATGCCATCCAACCGTCTCATCCTCTGTCGTCCCCTTCTCCTCCTGCCTTCAATCTTTCCCAGCATGGGGTCTTTTCCAAGGAGTCAGTTCTTTGCATCAGGTGGCCACAGTATTGGAGTTTCAGCTTCACCATCAGTTCTTCCAATGAATATTCAGGACTGATTTCCTTTAGGATGGACTGGTTGGATCTCCTTGCAGTCCAAGAGACCCTCAAGATTCTTCTCCAACACCACAGTTCAAAACCATCAACTCTTTGGTGCTCAGATTTCTTTATGGTCCAACTCTCACATCCATATGTGACTACTGAAAAAACTATAGCTTTGATTGGATGGACCTTTGTTGGCAAGATAATGCCTCTGCTTTCTAATATGCTGCCTAGGTTGGTCATAACTTTTCTTCCAAGGAGCAAGCATCTTTTAATTTCATGGCTGCAATCACCATCTGCAGTGATTTTGGAGGCCCCCCAAATAAAGCCTGTCACTATTTGTACTG
The DNA here is from genome assembly GCA_006408695.1 of Aepyceros melampus. Classification (NCBI taxonomy): domain Eukaryota; kingdom Metazoa; phylum Chordata; class Mammalia; order Artiodactyla; family Bovidae; genus Aepyceros; species Aepyceros melampus. The sequence continues at coordinate 608,995 of SJXQ01004864.1, read as the reverse complement.
TCTCCCCATCTATTTGCTATGAAGTGATGGGACCAGAGATGGGAGCACTGCTTGGCTGCTGCATGGTGCTGGAGCGGCGGAGAAGAGATACCCCACATCCAAGGTCAGGAGCAGAGGCTGTGCTTTGCTGGACTGACCATAAAGAGATACCCCAAGTCCAAGGTTAGAGAAATCCCAGTAAGATGGTAGGCGCTGGAGTGGCTGTGAGGAGATATCCCGCATCCAAGGGCAAAGGAGAAGCCCCAGCAAGATGGTTCAGTTCAGTTCAGTCACTCAGTGGTGTCCGACTCTGCGACCCCATGAATTGCAGCACACCAGGCCTCCTTGTCCATCACCAACTCCTGGAGTTCACCCAAACTCATGTGCGTTGAGTTGGTGATGCTGTCCAGCCATCTCATCCTCTGTCATCCCCTTCTCCTGCCCCTAATCCCTCCCAGAATCAGGGTCTTTTCCAGTGAGTCAACTCTTCACTGAGGTGGCCAAAGTACTGAAGTTTTAGCCTCAGCATCAGTCCTTCCAATAAACACCCAGGATTGGTCCCCAAGATGGTAGGAGGGGCGAATTCGTGTTTAGAGTGAAATCTCCCTGAGAGGGCTCAAGCAAACCTTGTGCACACCAGGACCCAGGGACCCCACAGAGACTGAGACAGAGCGATGCTTGTATTTGAGTGTCTCCTGTGGAGGTATGGATCAGCAGAGAACTGCTACAGGGGCAGGGGCTCTGGTGCAGCAGCCTTGGGTGTGGCATAAGCCTTCTTGGAGGAGGTCACCATTAACTCTATATAGAGCTGCCAGAACTTACACAGGACTGGAAAATAGACTCTTGGAGGGCACAAACAAAGCCTTGTGCACGAGGACCCAGAAGAAAGGAGCAGTGACCTCCCCAAAAGACTGACCCAGATTTGCCAGTGAGTGTCCAGGAGTTTCCGGAGGAGGCGTGGGTTGGTGGTGGCCTGCTGCAGGGTTGGAGGCACTGAGTGTAACAGTACTTGCATGGGATCTTTTGATGGAGGTCATCATTATCTTCATTACCTCCACCATAGTTTGGCTCCAGGTAAATAGCAGGGAGGGAACACAGCTCCACCAATCAACAGAAATTTGGATTAAAGATTTATTGAGCATATCCTGCTCATCAGAACAAGACCCAGTTTCCCCCTCAGTCAGTCTCTCCCATCAGGAAGCTTCCAGAAGCCTCTTATCCTTCTCCTTCAGAGGAAAAACAGACTAAAAACCACAATCACAGAAAACTAACCAATCTAATCACATGGACCACAGCCTTGTCTAACTCAGTGAAACTATGAGCCATGCTGTGTAGGGCCACTCAAGACAGACGGTTCATGGTGGAGAGTTCTGACAGAATGGTGGTCCACTGGAGAAGGGAATGGCAAACCACTTCAGTATTCTTGCCTTGAGAACCCCATGAACAGTATAAAAAGGCAAAAAGATAGGATACTGAAAGATGAACTTCCCAGTCGGTAGCTGCCCAATGTGCTATGGAGATCAGTGGAGAAATAAATTCAGAGAGAATGAAGAGACGTGAAGCGAAGTTGCTCAGTCGTGTCTGGCTCTGCGACTCCATGGACTGTAGCCTACCAGGCTCCTCTATCCATGGGATTTTCAAGGCAATAGTACTGGAGTGGATTGCCATTTCCTTCTCCAGCAGATCTTCCTGACCAAGAGATCAAACCCGGGTCTCCCGCATTGTAGACAGACGCTTTACCATCTGAGCCACCAGGGAAAACCTATGAAAAGATGGAGCCAAAGCAAAAACAACACCCAGGTGTGGATGTGACTGGTGCTGGAAGCAGGTCTCATGCTGTAAAGAGCAATAATGCATAGGAACCTGGAATGTTAAGTCCATGAATCAAGGCAAATGGAACTGGTTAAACTGGAGATGGCAAGAGTGAACATTGACATTTTAGGAATCAGTGAACTAAAATGGACTAAGTAAGTAAGTAAAGTCACTCAGTCGTGTCCAACTCTTTGTGACCCCATGGACTGCAGCCCACCAGGCTCTTCAGTCCATGAGATTCTCCAGGCAAGAATACTGGAGTGGGTTGCCATTTCCTTCTCCAGGAGATCTTCCCGACCCAAGGATCGAACTCGTGTCTTCCGCATTGGAGGCAGACGCTTTAACCTCTGAGCCACCAGGGAAGTATAAAATGGACTGGAATGGGTGAATTTAACTCAGAAGACCATTGTATCTACTACTGAAGGAGAAGGTAATGGTACCCCACTCCAGTACTCTTGCCTGGAAAATCCTATGAATGGAGGATCCTGGTAGGCTGCAGTCCATGAGGTCGTTATGAATTGGATACGACTGAGCGACTTCACTTTCACTTTTCACTTTCACGCATTGGAGAAGGAAATGGCAACCCCCTCCAGTGTTCTTGCCTGGAGAATCCCAGGGGTGGGAGAGCCTGGTGGGCTGCCATCTATGGGGTCGCACAGAGTTGGACACAACTGAAGTGACTTGGCAGCAGCAGCAGTGGGCAAGAATCCCTTAGAAGAAATGGGTAGCCATCACAGTCAACAAGAGTCCAATATGCAGTACTTGGATGCAATCTCAAAAACGACAGAATGATCTCTGTTCATTTCCAAGGCAAACCACAATATTGTGGTAATCCAAGACTATGCCCTGACCAGTAATGCTGAAGAAGCTGAAGTTGAACAGTTCTATGAAGACCTACCAACAGGACCTTTTAGAACTAACACCCAGAAAAGATGTCCTTTTCATTATAGGGGACTGGAATGCAAAAGTAGGAAGTCAAGAAACACGTGGAGTAAGAGGCAAATTTGGCCTTGGAGTACAGAATGAAGCAGGCCAAAGGCTAATAGAGTTTTGCCAAGAGAATGCACTGGTCATAGCAAACACCCTTTTCCAACAACACAAGAGAAGACTCTACACATGGACCTCACCAGATGGTCAACACTGAAGTCAGATTGATTATATTCTTTGCAGCCAAAGATGGAGAAGCTCTATACAGTCAGCAAAAACAAGACTGGAAGCTGATTGTGGCCCAGATCATGAAGTCTTTATTGCCAAATTCAGACTTAAATTGAAGAAAGTAGGGAAAACCACTAGACCATTCAGGTAAGACCTAAATCACATCCCTTATGATTATACAGTATAAGAGAGAAATAGATTTAAGGGCCTAGATCTGATAGTGTGATTGATGAACTATGGACAGAGGTTTGTGACACTGTACAGGAGACAGGGATCAAGACCATCCCCATGGAAAAGAAATGCAAAAAGGCAAAATGGTTGTCTGAGGGGCCTTACAAATAATGGTGAATAGAAGAGAAGCGAAAATGAAAGGAGAAAGGAAAGATATACCCATTTGAATGCAGGGTTCCAAAGAATAGCAAGGAAAGATAAGAGAGCCTTCCCCTGTGATCAATGTAAAGAAATAGGGGAAAACAATAGAATGGGAAAGACTAGAGATCTCTTCAAGAAAAGTGGAGATACCAAGGGAACATTTCATGCAAAGATGGGCTCGATAAAGGACAGAAATGGTACGGACCTAACAGAAGCAGAGATATTAAGAAGAGGTGGCAAGAATACACGGAAGAAATGTACAAAAAGATCTTCATGACTCAGATAACCACAATGGTGGTTATCTTGGTCACTCACCTAGAGCCAGACATCCTGGAATGTGAAGTCAAGTGGGCCTTAGGAAGCATCACTACAAACAAAACTAATGGAGGTGGTGGATTTCCAGTTGAGCTATTTCAAATCCTGAAAGATGATGCTGTGAAAGTGCTGCACTCAATATGTCAGCAAATTTGGAAAACTCAGCAGTGGCCACATGACTGGAAAAAGTCAATTTTCGTTCCAATCCCAAAGAAAGGCAATGCCAAAGAATGCTCAATCTATTGCACAGTTGCACTCATCTCACACACTAGCAAAGTAATGCTCAAAATTCTCCAAGTTAGGATTCAACAGTATGTGAATTGTGAACTTCCAGGTGTTCAGCTGGTTTTAGAAAAGGCAGAGGAGCCAGAGATCAAATTGCCAACATCCACTGGATCATCAAAAAGAAAGAGAGTTCCAGAAAAACATCTATTTCTGCTTTATTGACTATGCCAAAGCCTTTGACTGTGTGGATCACAACAAACTGTGGAAAATTCTGAAAGAGATGGGAATACCAGACCACCTGAACTGCCTCTTGAGAACTCTGTATGCAGGTCAAAACAACAGATAGAACTGGACACAGAACAACAGACTGGTTCCAAATAGGAAAAGGAGTACGTCAAGGCTGTATATTGTCACCCTGCTTATTTAACTTACATGCAGAGGACATCATGAGAAGCACTGGGCTGCATGAAACACAAGCTGGAATCAAGATTGCTGGGAGAAATATCAATAACCTCAGATATGCAGATGACACCACCCTTATGGCAAAAAGTGAAGAGGAACTAAAGAGCCTCTTGATCAAAGTGAAAGAGGAAAGTGAAAAAGTTGGCTTCAAGCTCAACATTCAGAAAAGTAAGATCATGGCATCTGGCCCAGTCTCTTTATGGCAAATAGATGGGGAAACAGTGGCTGACTTTATTATTATTTATTTTTTTGGCTTCAAAATCACTGCAGATGGTGACTGCAGCCATGAAATTAAAAGACACTTACTTCTTGAAAGGAAAGTTATGACCAACCTAGATGGCATATTAAAAAGCAGAGACATTCTTTTGCCAACAAAAGTCTGTCTAATCAAGGCTATGATTTTTTCCAGTAGTCATATATGGATGTGAGAGTTGGACTTTAAAGAAAGCTGAGCACTGAAGAATTGATGCTTTTGATCTGTGGTGTTGGAGAAGACTCTTGGGAGTCCCTTGGACTGCAAGGAGATCCAACAAGTCCATCCTAAAGGAGATCAGTCCTGAAGAACTGATGTTGAAGCTGAAACTCCAATATTTTGGCCACCTGATCGAAGAACTGACTCATTTGAAAGACCTTGATGCTGGGAAAAATTGAAGGCAAGAAGAGAAGGGGTTGACAGAGGATGAGATGGTTGGATGACATCGCCAACTCAATGGACATGAGTTTGAGTATGGTTCGGGAGTTCGTGATGGACAGGGAGGACTGGCATGCTGTAGTCCATGGGGGTCACAAAAGTTTGACATGACTGCGCGACTGAACTGAACTGAACTGAACTGATGGGACCAGATGCCACGATCTTCATTTTCTTAGTTTGTAGCTTGATTTAATTGTTAAAAGTCCAGCCATTTATGTATACACAATCACATACATATTGATATTTATTTCCTTTTCTCTATATATTGAAAACTATGAGGTCACATCAGTATTCCATCCACATTCTAGTGGAATTCTACTTTTTTCTCTCTTTCCATATGTGTAACTCAACAGTGAGAAACTTGCTTGCATTAACCTAAATGTATTTACTAATCTGACCAATCCCCAGTAGGTATCCAGATTCTTAATGTTGCTGGTGCACCTTCCAGGGGATGCTGTTGTTACCATATTGGTTCTCTAAGAGGTCATGTGTGCCTGGTCCTCTTATGTGGATGCTCTCCTTGCCCTGCTTGGGCTTTAACTTCCACAACTAGCTGCCTGCCTGCATGGAACTCTTATGTTCAGATTCTTGTTTCTCCTTGCTGGGCTGCCCCTGGGTGTGGACCTCCTCCCCATCTTGCTTAGGTCTTGACCTCTGCCCTTGATCACTCACCTGCATGGACACACTGTGGCGTCTAGGTGGTAGTAGAAGTAGAACGGATATCCTTCTTGCCTCAGGGGCTCTGATCTCCCTGGCCACATTGTCTTGTGAAGGTCTTCCTCTTCCTGCTTGGGCTCTCAAACCTAATGGCTTATCCCTGGCCACTCCTACCACACCCATGTGGACTCCTTCCTTCCCTTGCATAGGACCACCTCTCTGTTGGACACTCCACATCAGACCACCCTCTTGCATGGATGTCCTTCTTACCCTGTTTGAGGTCACACTGCTCTCTCACACTGACCCTCTCTTTACTCTGCTTGGCCTGTGATTCCCTGTTCTGGGCAACCCCTGTGTAAGGAGGCCCTCCTGACTTCAGTCCTCCCTGCAGCAAAGCTCTGACTTCCCACTGCAGGAAGCCCTCTTATGTGGACACTACTTACTCCACTCAGGTGACGTTATTCTGAGCCACCGCAGCTCCCCCAACTGGAGGGAGCTTACCTGCTTTGCTTTCCCTAATGGCCTTAAGACTCAATTTCTGGGGATGGGAAGATAAAGAAGGAAAGAGAAGGGGAATAGGAAGGGCTGACTTGTATTTTTAAGATGATCACTCTAATCTTCAGCAGACTGAAGAGGGGCAGGGACAGAAGCAGGGGTCCCAGCTGGGAGGCTAATTGTCTCTCTGGTGATTTCAGTTAGTATGTTAACAGGGGCAGTGAGCAGTGGTCAGATTCTATACTTATTCTTAAGATAGTGCCAACAAGATTTGCTGATAGAGTGGAAAGAATTAATGATTACTGTAAAGCTTTTGGCCTGAACAAGAAGAAGGATGGTGTTGCCATTTATTGGAATGGGAAAAATTTGGAGAGGAGTAAGTTTTGGGGTTGGAAATAAAAAGTTCAGTTTTGGATGCCTTTAATCATTGGGGGCAGGAGAAAAGGGGACGACAGAGGATGGGATGGCTGGATGGCATCACCGACTCGATGGAAGTGAGTTTGAGTGAACTCCGGGAGTTGGTGATGGACAGGGAGGCCTGGCGTGCTGAGATTCATGGGTTCGCAAAGAGTTGGACACGACTGAGCGACTGAACTGAACTGAACTGAACTGAATCGCCTGAGTGGAAATGCTGTATATAAGAGACGGGAGTTTTGGGAGAAATTGAGATTGTGGGTCATGGTGTGTAGATGACATTTATAGATCTGAGATCATCTACAAGTGAGTATAGAGAACTGAAGAGGTCTTGGTACTCTAACATTTAAAGTTTTTGAAGATGAGAAAAAAGCAGCAGAAGGGACTGAGTAAGAGAGGTTGTCCAAGTAGAAAAAGATCCAAGAGGGAGTGATGTCTCAAGCCAAGAGAGAGAAGTATTTCGAAAGAATGAAATAATACTGCTGATCGAGCAGAGAGGAAAACTGGTGATGTAGAGGTGAGGAGGAGCAACTGCAGAGCCATGACCTTGATTAAGTGAGAGCAGACGAGAACCATGGAAACGTGGCTGAGCTGTTCCTTGCTAGGAACTTGGGCTTCCCTGGTGGCTCAGCTGGTAAAGAATCCACCTGCAATGCTGGAGACCTGGGTTCGATCCCTGAGTGGGAAGATTCCCTGGAAAAGGGAACAGCTACCCACTCCAGCATTCTGGCCTGGAGAATTCCATGGACTGTATAGTCTATGGGGTGGCAAAGAATCGGACATGACTGAGCAACTTTCACTTCCACTTCTTCCACAGATGAGAGCCATGGAAACACGGGTGAGGTGGTGCTCGCTAGGAGCATGGACAATTCACCATGTCTCACTGCCAGTGAGGTCGGATATACAGTGTATTAGGTGTGGTGGGGGAACACGTGGAAGTTATTCTTTGGATGGTTTTGCCTGGGGTAGGAGGCAGAGGAGGCATGTGAAATAGATTTCTGGGCAAGTAGGACAGTGAATGGACCAGGGAAGTGAGAATTGCCAGAATTATCAAGAGCCCTTTTGACATAACTGGTGTGCATGTGTACGCAGTCATGTCTGACTCTGTAACACCATGGACTGTAGCCCTCCAGGCTCCTCTGTCCATAGCGTTTTCTAGGCAAGCATACTGGAGTGGGTTGCCATTTCCTCCTCCAGGGGGTTTTCCTGACCCAGGGATCAAACCCACGCCTTCTGCATCTCCTAATAATTGGAAATAAGTGTAGAGTGACATCCATTGTGTGGTGGTTTGCTTTTCTCTAGTCACATTGCAGGAGATCTGGGTTCGATCCCTGGGTCAAGAAGATCCCCTGGAGCAGAGAATGGCAACCCACTCTAGTATTCTTGCTGGAGAATTCCATGGACAGAGGAGCCTGGCAGACTACAGTCCATGGGGTAGCAAAGAGTCAGACATGACTGAGTGACTAACAGCCACATTGAGTTTCTCAGGCTATGTGCAGAGTTGGCGGAGAATTGAATTTTAGTACAACTAGGAATTTATGAACAGGGCAAGGGAGTTTACTTTGAAGTACCTAAAAATACTAGACTGCTTTAGTATTTTTTTTTTTTTTTGGCTCATGTAAAGTTCTCAGGGGTTTTGTGTTAAATTAATAAATGAAAGTGTTTTTAAAAATGACTATGTTAGTCTGTTGGTTAATGGGATATATGAAATTCTTCAGTTGGTTAAACAAAACAAGCAAAATCTAGCAACTTTACTAAAGATTTTACAGTTTTGTTTGATATCAATTGGGTTATTCATTCATCAAAGATTGATTGTTTATGTGCCAGGGTCTAGTTTAAAGCATTGGGGCACACAGATGAATGACACATAATCTTTATTGACTTGGAGCTTATATTTTTTTATTTGATAAATAATATTAAGAGATTATACTGTAATTACAAGACAGAATCTTAAATAATAACAGATGATAAGAACAAAAAGAAGGGTTCTAGAATCTGATATACTGAGCTTGTATTCTGATTCTTCCATAGACTTGCTGTGTGAATTTCAGAAACTAACTTTTCTAAGCTAAGTTTCTATGTTTTACAATGGTGGTAATAATAGTACCTTCTTCACTGGATTGTTACTAGGATTATGCTATTCAATACATTTCAGACACATGATGAATGGTCAATAGATATTAGCTATTATTATTATTAACACAAACATATACAAAGTGTTTTGCAAATGCCAAAGAATGAGCAGCTGACTGAGGCATGTTTGTTTGCACTAATACTTTGTTCTATAAATGGTGTTCGCAAAGCAATAGGTAAGAGTTCAGTTCAGTTCTGTTCAGTCGCTCAGTCGTGTCCAACTCTTTGCGACCCCATGAATTGCAGCACACCAGGCCTCACTGTCCATCACCAACTCCCGGAGTTCACTCAAACTCACGTCCATCAAGTTGGTGATGCCATCCAGCCATCTCATCCTCTGTCGTCCCCTTCTCCTCCTGCCCCCAATCCCTCCCAGCATCAGGGTCAACTCTTCGCATGAGGTGGCCAAAGTATTGGAGTTTCAGCTTTAGCATCATTCCTTCCAAAGAACACCCAGGACTGATCTCCTTTAGAATGGACTGGTTAGATCTCCTTGCAGGTAAGAGTTAGTCTACCTAAATTATCATACACTAGAAATGACCTTCCTAATAAATTTATGAAGTTAGGCTATAAGAAATGGATAATAAAGTACAGACAATTCTCTATATCTCCAAAAATATTTTGGAAAATATTTTTTCTAAAAATATTTGGAAAAAACTCCAGAAAGTTCCAAAAAGCAAAACTTGAATTTGCCTCATGCTGGAAACCATTTACATAGTATTTACATTATATTAGGTACTATAAGTAATCTATGTATGCTTTAAAGTATATGGGAGGATGTGCAAAGGTTATATGCCAGTACTGTACCACTTTATATAAGGCACTGGAGTATCCTTGGATTTTTCGCATCCACGAGGGTCCTGACCCAATACCCCTTTGACCCTGAAGAAAGACTATATTGACAAGATAATAAAAAAGGTAAAAGCATTAGAAGCAAGATAATGGATAAGCACACAAAGGAGCATAGCCACGGGAACTGCACATCAGACTGGGCAGGAATCAATAAGAAGCAATTAAAGTGCTGTGGTAAATGGACTGATGGAAATTTCATGCATGGTGGTAGGAAACTGAAATCTCCACTGACCGGCAGTTTGCTTCACCCAAGGCATTTCAGTTGTAATTTTGGCTTCTGTATGTAGAGTTAGATATCTTTTCCTACCACATCAGAGGAGACTTGTATTCAACACTGATAAGTGGTCCATAAAGTGTTCATGTTTTATTATGCATTTGAAATAGCCTTTAAAATGGTTTGTTGAATTCCTTTTTTCTGGTTTTGCAGCAAAATCGTTTTAGAATCTCCCATCTTAAATGACTAGAAAGTTTCATCAATTTAGCTTATGTAACTGTAATAACTACTATTTATTTAGTTCTCATTATGGCCTCCCTGGTGGTTTAGCTGGTAAAGAACCCACCTACCAATGTAAGAGCTGCAAGAGACACAAGTTCAGTCCCTGGGTTGGGAAGATCCCCTGGAGAAGGAAATGGCAACCCACTCTAGTGTTCTTGCCTGGAAAATTCCATGGACAAAGGAGCCTGGTGAGTTACAGTCTACGGGGTCGCAAAGAGTCGGACATAACTGAGTACCTGCATGTGCATACACACATGTGTTCTACTAAGCACTTGTGTGTGTATGTGTGCAAGATCTTCTTTAAACCTTATGCCTTGTTAAACAAGCATTTTCATATCCACTTGACAAACCAAATGAGGCTTAGAGATGTTGAACAGCCTGCACATGAAATAACACTTGGGTAAAAAGACATTTACTGCTTGGAAGAAAAGTTATGACCAACCTAGATAGCATATTGAAAAGCAGAGACATTACTTTGCCAACAAAGGTCCGTCTAGTCAAGGCTATGGTTTTTCCAGTGGTCATGTATGGATGTGAGAGTTGGATTGTGAAGAAAGCTGAGCGCCGAAGAATTGATGCTTTTGAACTGTGGTGTTGGAGAAGACTCCGGAGAGTCCCTTGGACTGCAAGGAGTCCAACCAGTCCATTCTGAAGGAGATCAGCCCTGGGTGTTCTTTGGAAGGAATGATGCTAAAGCTGAAACTCCAGTACTTTGGCCACCTGATGCGAAGAGCTGACTCAAGGAAAAAGACTCTGATGCTGGGAGGGATTAGGGGCAGGAGGAAAAGGGACGACAGAGGATGAGATGGCTGGATGGCATCACCGACTCGATGGACGTGAGTTTGAGTGAACTCCGGGAGTTGGTGATGGACAGGAAGGTCTGACGTGCTGCGATTCATGGGGTCGCAAAGAATCGGACATGACTGAGTGACTGAACTGAACTGAACTGAAGTAATAGGAAAGTGGGATTTGAACATAGCCTTGACTGACTTTAAAACCTTTGTGCTTCCTGTGACTCAGAAGTAATTTTTTTAGAAGTTAAATTTTATCATTTAAAATGGCATGACTGGGGTCCTTTCTGGGAGTCCAGTAGTTAAGACCCCGTGCTTCCACTGCTGGGGGCACAGGTTTGATCCCTGGTCAGGGAATCAAGATCCTACATGCTGCGAGGTGTGACAATAAACAAACAAACAAACATATAAATAAATGAAGTCTACCGGCTTTAAGTAATACAGTGGCATAACTGTTCTTCCAGCTGATCTCTGTGTCACAATTTCCTTTTTTTCAATAGCAACAAGTATTTCATAAAGGAATAAGACGCTGTTTGGGATGATTTTATAGGGTTGTTGTTTGCATGTCTAGCCCACTAGCCCTGAAGCTTCAGAGGGTTGTAAAGTTGTCACATACCCTGTGTATTTCATTTCTAATGAGCTCCTTCTGTGTTGTGGTCCGTAGAGAAACAAGTGGTGCCAGAAAGGGGCACATTTATGAATTTTGGGGATGTGTCATTTTTCACTGAGCTTTGATAGTTAAATATTATCACTGTTGTGCAGAGTCCACATCAGGGGTCCTGATAAAGACACTTCTCATCCAGCATAAGTAAGTCCAGTAGTACCCTAAATCAAGCTGACCCTCAATCAAATGCTTTTATGATGGGAACCAGCTGACACACATTGTCAATTTTTTGGGGCTATGTTCAATCCCGTATTTCCTTGTCCTGGGTCATGTAGAATTGGGATATGCAGTGAGTTAGGAGGGTGGAAGATAAACAAAATACGGTGTGCATATTGTCAAGTACATGAGGTCTATGCTCTATAGCTGTTATCAGGGAAGATCAGTTAGGTTCTGGGTAGAGCTGTCAATGGTTGACAGGGTCATAGCTGCACTTTCCAAGAGCTTTATAAATCTCTCTATTATGGAATTTTTCAAAGTCCTTAAAAGCAAAGATAATTAGTATATTGAACTCTAATAGATCTATCACATTTACCAGTTTTATCTTTGTCCCTTTGCCATGACTTTCTTTCTTTCTTTTTTTAAAATCATCAACAGGAAGTAGATCCCAGACTTTATATTATTTTATCTGTAAATACTTCAGTAGGTATTGCTAAAAGATAAGGGCTTAAGGATATAATAACAATAGTGTTGTTATACCTAATAAAAAATAACACTGATTCCTTTGTGTAATCTAAAGGTTAAGGCCATTTAAAATTTTCCCAATTTTTTTCAGAAGTGACTTTTCCAGTTGGCTTATGAAGCAAGATTTAAACAAAGCCTACATTTATATTTAGTTGAAATAGTTCTTGAAACTTCTTCTGTCTGTAATAGGTTCTCTGTCCCTCCATCCCCTTTTTCCTTAATGTCATTAATTTGCTAAGGAACCATCACTGGTGCTGTGGTCTGTCTCTCACTTTGGTCTTGACTGATTGCATGTTTGTGGTATCAGCTTGTTCCTTTATCTCACATACGGCCTGTAAATTGGTTGTTACATTTAGAGGCAATTATACTCCATTAAATTTTTTTTTGAGAGTACTTCAAAGGAGGTGCTGTGCCTTATATCAGGAGGCATATAAAGTAAGTTGTCTCACACTTAATGGTGTTAAACCTGGTTAGTAGGTCCAGGTATTTTCAGCCGGATTCCTATTTGAAAGGTTTCCAACAACCTCACAGTTCTAGCAGCATAATGATTTCACAGCTCTGTTATTCCTTCCACACTAGGGTTGAAATTCTTTCCCTCATCAATAATTTGGTTGCCTTCAAGAAGAGTTTGTGTAGAACAGACAGGGAAATAATTATTTCCCTTTATTATCAGTTTATTATTTCAGAATAACAAATTGATATCCTAGGTCAATGGTGACCAAGGAGGTGGTTGCTGTAGGTTTATTTTTTCCAGTATTGATAAATTAATAGATTTTTATAAATTTGATGTTTTACTTTCTTTGATGCTAAAGTTTTCTTGGCTCTGTAACAGTCCTCTTTAGCCAGTGGGCTCATTCAAGTCAGTTTCTATATTCTCCTGGCAAGACTGGTGGTCTCTGACAGCTTTGTTGATTTCTGTATAACAAGTTCTCAGGCTCATTTTACATTGAGTTGGCCAAAAAATTTGTTTGGATTTTTCCATAAGATGGTATAAAAAACCTGAATGAATTTTTGGGCCAACCCAATATATTACTTGCCCAGCTAGAAAGTGATGTTTAGAGATATGATTGTTAGGTGTGCTTATTCCTACTGAGCTATCATTGTTCCCAGACTCTTTCCATAGTCAGAGCTACCTATTAAATATATATTTTTTTAGAAAGAGAAAAGTAAATCATGAGTTCATCATTTTGATTTTATACTGCTTTCCTTTTACATTTTGAATCTTGATTTCTAATGACATTATTTATTTTCTTTATCCAAATAGATACAATATTGGAGTTACACACAATTTCAAAATAACAATGATATTATCACTACTAACAATAAGACATTTAAATGTAACTTAAGATTTTCTTGGGGTTCTTTGTGACCTAGAATATAATTCGTTATTGACATACACATGCTATGCTTTAAAATATTTGAAATAACTCTTCTCTATGTGATTATGCCATCAACTTTATATTGTTACACTTATTTTGAAATGTGAGAATTGCTTAAATTTTTTTATAGATTATGCAAAATATGTACAAATCAAAACTGTGAAACAAGGAATGTTTAGCTGTCGGCTTTCATGTCTATTCCCTTGCTCCATTTCCTCCCTTCATCTATAGGTAAACATATTTTTAGTCTAGTTTGTTCTTCATAGTTTCTTTTCAAAAATTTAATCAATATAAATGCACACTTGTATCCCCTTCTTTTATAATGATTAACAATGATTAATAATGGGTAAAAAGTGGCATACTCTAAACACTTTTCTGTACCTTGTATTTTCCATTTAAAGCATTTTGGGATTTCCCCTGTATCTTTGTGAAGAGGTGATGTTGATGAACTTTTAGATTTTATCCAATCTTATGAGTGGTAAATGGTGTATTGTAGTGTTGATTTATATTTCTCTTACGATGGGTGAGGTTGAGCAGATATTCATATGTTTAAGGGTCATTTGCATTCATTTCATTTTCTATAAAGCATTGTTTCTCAACTGGAGGTGACTTTGCCCCCCAGGGGACATTTGGACTATCTGGAGGCATTGTTGGTTGTCACAAGTGGAGGGTTGTGCTCCTGGCATCTCAAGGATAGATGCCAGAGGCGCTGCTAACAATCTCATGATCTATGAGGCAGCACTCTCACAGTGAAATGATATCTGACTGAAGATGTTTAATAGTGCCACATTTGAAAACGCTCCTGGAAGCATGTCTATTGATCATCTCTCATACAGAATTATGTGGCTTATTTTTTTTCATGGCTAGAACTTCTTTGTAGGGTTTGTTATCACTGTTCACAAAGGTTGATACTTCCGCCCATATAATCCAGCATCTCCATGAGACTTGCTTTGGCCAATAAAACAAGAACTGAAGTACTTTCTCTGCAGATGCTTAAAGAACCAGCCCATGGTCAGGCATGCCCTTTTCCCTCTCTTTCTGTTGCTGTGGAAGCTAGTTGGAGATGAAGCCTCCATTAGTTAGGGTCCCTGAAGCAACCTGACTATAGAGCTCCCTGCGTACTCATAAAGGACACACAGTGTAAGCAGGAAATAATGTTGTTTTACACCATTGAAATGTTTCAGGTTGTTCATTACTACGGCAAAACTAACCTACTTTAATGGCTGTAATCTTTTTCTATAAAAGGTGTTAATCTCTTGTCGGAGATACAAATTTCAAATAATCTTCCCAGTTTCTCATTTGTGTTTTTACCTTGCTTATGAACTTTTTTTGTCTTATGAAATTATTATTATTAAATTTGCAAAATGTAGTCAAATATATCAGCATTTGCCCTTACTGCTTCTGAGTTTTGAGTCCTGGTTAGGAAAGATTTTCTTACTCAGGTCATTTGGAAATCTGGTGATGCTTGTGTCTAGTAATTTTGTGTTCTTTCTTTTACATTTAGATCACTAATTCACTTAGTATGAAAGCTGAATATGTTCTTTTTCTCCTCCCTTCCCACCATATGACTCTCTGCTGCTGCCACTGCTGCTAAGTCGCTTCAGTCGTGTCCAACTCTGTGCGACCCCATAGACGGCAGCCCACCAGGCTCCCCCGTCCCTGGGATTCTCCCAAGAACACTGGAGTGGGTTGCCATTTCTTTCTCCAATGCATGAAAATGAAAAGTGAAAGTAAAGTCGCTCAGTCGTGTCCGACTCTTAGCGACCCCATGGACTGCGGCCTACCAGGCTCCTCTGTTCATGGCATTTTCCAGGCAAGAGTACTGGAGTGGGGTGCCATTGCCTTCTCCATATTGTCTCCAAACCATTTATTAAGAACTCATTTCCCCCAATTGTTTGTGCTGCTGTGTTTATCACAAATTGTTTCTACATGTACTTTGGTTTACTTTTAGATTTTCTGTTTTATTGGTTTGTCTATTAATGAGTTAATATCATACAATTTTAATTATAGGGGTTTTAAAATATATTAAATGTCTGTAAGACCACTTCTTCACATTTCTCTCTTTAAGACTTTTGCTTACTCTTATTGCTTACCTCTTTTTCCAGACTTTATAACCAACATGTCTAGTTTTTGAAAAAAATTCTGAGAGCTATTTTTTTTTTAAATTAATTTTTATTTTTTAGTTTGTTTTGCTTTACAATACTGTATTCGTTTTGTTACACATTGACATGAATTAGCCATGAGTGTACATGAACTCCCAATCCCGACCCCCTCCTCCACCCTCCCGCCCCACACCCTCTCTCTGGATTATCCCCGTGCATCAGTCCCTATCATCCTGCATCCTGCATCAAACCTGGACTGGCAATTCATTTCGTAAGGGTATTTTGTACAGATGTTGGAGTGTGTTGGTGGGGGGTGTTTCCCTTAATGCTGTGTCTACAAAGTCTAAAATAGCAGTAGGCAACAAAATCTCTCTCAAACCCAGTTATTTTGAGAGAAAGCCTAGTGGAGTGGAAGGAATAGTGGGGTAAGAACTAGGTATTCTATCCAGCTCTGTCACGTCTTAGGCAGGTCATCACAGCCAAGTGATTTCATCTCTTTGAACCCTGGATTATATCATCTATAAAAAAGAAGTGAAATGATCTGTCTAGTGCATACTTTCATACCTATTTCACAGATACTGGTTGTAAAGTTCATAGGAATTCAAGACACACAAAAGTACTTTTTTATTTTTTTAAGTATAATTGACAAGTGTGTGTGTGCAGTCTGTTGTAGTCCAGCTCTTTGCAACCCCATGGATTGTAGCCTGCCAGGCTGTCCATAGCAATTCTAAGGGAAGAATACTGGAGTTGGTTGCCATTTCCTACTCCAGGGGATCTTCCCAATCCAGGGATTGAACCCACGTCTCTTGCATCTCCTACATTAGCAAGCATATTCTTTACCACTAGCATTTAACCTTATACTATTTTCAGGTGTAGAACAATGGTAACTCCCACCAAAAAAAAAAAATATATATGTCCATGACCTATGCCCTCCAACACGTGTAAATTTGACTTTATTTGGGAAAAGAATCTTTATAGATTCAATTTAGTTAAGGTAGACCATTCCCATTTAAAATGATAATTGATCAAGTTGGATTACTGTCTCTCACATATATGACTGTTTTTCTGTTTTCTGTTTGTTTTATTTGTTCTTTGGGGTTTTTTCTTCCTTTTTTTGCCTTCTTTGATTTTTTTTTATGGTATCAAAGATTATCTGTTTGCATTATTTAAGAAAATTACTTGTCATTAATAAAAACATGATTATAAACAAATCAAATAACCTAGAAGCAGATGGAGTAAATTACATAAAGCCCTTTTCCATTCCTCTTCTTCCAATCCTAGTGCCTTGGGCAAAGAAACTATCAACAACTTGATATCCATTATTAAAAACTTTTTTCTAGGCACACACAGACACACATATGCCATAAATATGTAAACAGGTTCGTAACCACATGAATGTAAAGAGGAGCGTGCAATTAAGTCTTATTGTACAACTTGTTTTTCATATCATTATGTCTTAGAAATATTTTCATTTCCACACTATGAAGCCATTTTTATCTGCTGCAGAGTATTGCATGGTAGGAATTGGCATGTACTAATTCAACAATTTCTTTGTTTATGTACAATTATGTTGTTTCTAATTTTTTATTATTTCAAAAAAATGCTTTGTAAGGCACGTTCTCTTGGCAAAACTCTATTAGCCTTTGCCCTGCTTCATTCTGTATTCCAAGGTTAAATTTGCCTGTTACTTCAGCTGTTTCCTGACTTCCTACTTTTGCATTCCAGTCCCCCATAATGAAATGGACATCTTTTTTGGGTGTTAATTCTAGAAGGTCTTGTAGGTCTTCATAGAACTTTCAACTTCAGCTTCTTCAGCATTACTGGTCAGGGCATAGACTTGGATTACTGTGGTATTGAATGGTTTGCCTTGGAAATGAACAGACATCATTCTGTCATTTTTGAGATTGCATCCAAGTACTGTATTTCGGACTCTTTTGTTGACTATGATGGCTACTCCATTTCTTCTAAGGAATTCTTGCCCACAATAGTAGATATAATGGGCATCTGAGTTAAATTCACCCATTCCAGCCCATTTTACTTCGCTGATTCCTGGAATGTTGACATTCACTCTTGCCATCTCTTGTTTGACCACTTCCAATTTGCCTCGATTCATGGACCTAACATTCCAGATTCCTATGCAATATTGCTCTTTACAGCATCGGACCTTGCTTCTATCCCGAGTCACATCCACAACTGGGTGTTGTTTTGCTTTGGCTCTGTCTCTTCATTCTTTCTGGAGTTATTTCTCCACTGATCTCCAGTAGCATATTGGGCACCTACCAACCTGGGGAGTTCATCTTTCAGTGTCTTATCTTTTACCTTTTCATACTGTTCATGGTGTTCTCAAGGCAAGAATACTCAAGTGGTTTCCATTCCCTTCTCCAGTGGACCACATTTTGTCAGAACTCTCCACTATGACCTGTCTGTCTTGGGTGCCCCTACATGGCATGGCTCATAGTTTTATTGAGTTAGACGAGGCTGTGGTCCATGTGATCAGATTGGTTAGTTCTCTGAGATTGTGGTTTTCAGTCTGTCTGCCCTCTGATGGAGAAGGATAAGAGGCTCATGGAAGCTTATGGAACACCCATATGGAAGCTTATGGAACACCTTCTTCCAAAAACACAAGAGAAGATTTCATACATGGACATTGCCAGATGGTTGTTACTGAAACCAGATTGATTGTATTCTTTGTGGCCAAAGATGAAGAAGCTCTATACAGCCAACAAAAGCAAGACTGGGAGTTGACTGTGGCTCAGATCATGAACTCCTTATTGCCAAATTCAGACTTAAATTGAAGAAAGTAGGGAAAACCACTAGACCACTCAACAATGACCTAAATTAAATCCTTTATGATTATACAGTGGAAATGAGAAATAGATTCAATGGATTAGATCTGATAGACATAGTGCCTGAAGAACTATGGACAGAGGTTCATGACACTGGACAGGAGACAAGGATCAAGACCATCCCCAAGAAAAAGAAATGCAAAAATGCAAAATGTCCATCTGAGAGGGCCTAAAAAATAGCTGTGAAAAGAAGAGAAGTGAAAGGCAAAGGAGAAAAGGAAAGATAGACCCATTTGAATGCAGAGCTCCAAAGAATAGTGAGGAGACATAAGCAAGCCTTCCTCAGTGATCAATGCAAAGAAACAGAGGAAAACAATATAATGAGAAAGACTAGAGATCTCTTCAAGAAAATTAGAGATATCAAGGGAATGTTTCATGCAAATTTGGGCACAATAAAGGACAGGAATGATATGGACCTAACAGAAGCAGAAGATATTAAGAAGAGGTGGCAAGCATATACAGAAGAGCTGTACAAAAAAGATCTTCACGACCCGATAATCATGATGGTATGCTCACTCGCCTAGAGCCAGACATCCTGGAATGTGAAGTCAAGTGGGCCTTAGGAAGCATCACTACAAATAAAGCTAGTGGAGGTGATGGAATTCCAGTTGAGCTGTTTCAAATTCTAAAAGATAATGCTGTAAGAAAAGTGCTGTACTCAATACGCCAGCAAATTTGGAAAACTCAGCAGTGGCCACAGGACTGGAAACAGTCAGTTTTCATTCCAATCCCAAAGAAAGGCAATGCCAAAGAATGCTCAAACTACCGCACAATTGCACTCGTCTCACATGCTAGTAAAAAGTAATGCTCAAAATTCATCGAGGCAGACTTCAACAGTATGAGAACCGTGAACTTCCAAATGTTCAAGTTGGATTTAGAAAAGGCAGCAGAACGAGCAATCAAATTGCCAAAATCCGTTGGATCATCGAGAAAGCAAGAGAGTTTCAGAAAAAAAACGTTTATTTCTCCTTTATTGACTATGCCAAAACCTTTGACGATGTGGATCACAATAAACTTTGGAAAATTCTGAAAGAAATGAGAATACCAGACCACCTGACCTGCCTCTTGAGAAACCTGTATGCAGGTCAGGAAGCAACAGTTAGAACTGAACATGGAAAAACAGACTGGTTCCAAATAGGAAAAGGAGTATGTCAAGGCTGTATATTGTCACCCTGCTTATTTAACTTCTATGTAGAGAAGGCAATGGCACCCCACTCCAGTACTCTTGCCTGGAAAATCCCATGGATGGAGGAACCTGGTAGGCTGCAGTCCATGGGGTCACGAACTGTCAGACATGACTGAGCAACTTCACTTTCACTGTTCACTTTCATGCATTGGAGAAGGAAATGGCAACCCACTCCAGTGTTCTTGCCTGGAGAATCCCAGGGACAGGGGAGCCTGGTGGGCTGCCGTCTATGGGGTCACACAGAGTCGGACACAACTGAAGCAATTTAGCAGCAGCAGCAGCAGCAGCAGCAGAGTACATCATGAGAAACGCTGGGCTAGAGGAAGCACAGCTGAAATCAAGATTGCTGGGAGAAATATCAATAACCTCAGATATGCAGAGGACACCACCCTTATGGCAGAAAGTGGAGAAGAACTAAAGAGCTTCTTGATGAAAGTGAAAGAAGAGAGTGGAAAAAGTTGGCTTAAAGCTCAACATTCAGAAAACAAAGATCATGGCATCTGGTCCCATCACTTCATGGCGAATAGATGGGAAAACAATAGAAACAGTGTGAGAGACTTTATTTTGAGGGGTCCAAAATCATAGCAGATGGTAATTGCTGCCATGAAATTAAAAGACACTTACTCCTTAGAAGAAAAGCTATGACCAACCTAGACAGCATATTAGAAAGCAGAGACATTATTTTGTCAACAAAGATCCAACTAGTCAAAGCTATGGTTTTTCCAGTAGTCATATATGGATGTGAGAGTTGTACTATAAAGCTGCGCACCAAAGAATTGATGCTTTTGAACTGTGGTGCTAGAGAAGACTCTTGAGAGTCTCCTGGACTGCAAGGAGATCCAACCAGTCCATCCTAAAGGAAATCAGTCCTGACTATGCATTGGAAGGACTGATGCTGAAGCTGAAGCTCCAATACTTTGGCCACTTGATGAGAAGAACTGACTTACTGGAAAAGATCCTGATGCTGGGAAAGATTGAAGGCAGGAGGAGAAGGGGATGACAGAGGATGAGATTGTTGGAAGGCATCACCAACTCAATGGACATGAGTTTGAGTAAACCCTGGGAGTTGGTGACGGACAGGGAGGACTGTTCAGTCCATAGGGTTACAAAGAGTTGGACATGACTGAGTGACTAAACTGACTGACTGAAGGTACAGTCTTAACACCTGATTCCTAGGACACCTGCATGAAGATTTCTTTAGGCTGGATGCCTACAGTCAGAGTTGTTGTTTAGTTACTGAACTGTGTACAACTATAGTGACCCCATGGGCTGTAGCCCACCAGGCTCCTCTGTCCATGTGGGATTTCACAGGCAAGAATTCTGGAGTGCCATTTCCTTCTACTTCTTTGGTTTAATTGAGATTTTACATGATTACATCTTGTCTCCTCTCTCAGTGTATCAGTTAGTCTTTGTTTATTTTGGCTGCATCGCATCTTAGCTGCAGCACGTGGGGTCTTTCATTGCAGCCCTTGGGCTTCTCTCGTTGCAGAGCACAAGTTCCAGAGTGAGTGGGTTCGTAGCTGTGCTGTGAGGGTTCAGTTGCCCCTGGCATGTGGGATGCAATTCTCTGGCCACAAGTTGAACCCACATCCCCCGCACTGGAAGATGGATTCTTAAGCACTGGATCACAAGGAAGTTCCACAGCTTCCAAGTTCATCCCATGCTGGAGCTGAAGCTGAAAGAAGTCCCGCAGATCGTTTTATATCATGGAAGTTACAGTTGTGTTTGCTGATTTCCCAAAGTGTCCAGTCCCTCAGCTCAGACCTGCTCTATCCCCCTGGCCAGGCCTAGGCTAAAGAGAGAAAGCAGTTCCTAATTCAGATGCAAGATATCCATCTTCCAATCTGATGTGAGAACCCCTCCTGCCTCGAGTTACTTGCACAAAACAAGAACAGTTACATTCCAGTAGGTCTTCCTCCCAATGTCTCAGCAAATAAAGAATCTGCCTACAATGCAGGAGACAGAGGAGACGCAGGTTCGAACCCTGGGTGGGGAAGATCCTCTGAAGGAGGAAAGGGCAATCCACTCCTGTATTCTTGTCTGGGAAGTGCCATGGATGAGGAGCCTCGTGGGCTATAGTTCATGGGGTCGCAAAGAGTCAGACACACCTGGGCACATGGCACATGACCTGGGCTACCCTACAACCTTGGTGGCACTGGTGTCATTGTTCCAGGATGTGATTGCTGTGCCCTCAGTTCAGAAGCCTCAACTTCAAGCACGGGCACATGCGACCTCACCTCCCAGATAATTATATTCTCATCCACCCCACAGCTCACCAGAATTAACCTGCTCTGTCCCCCAAAAAAAGTTTTTTAAATCAAGCATTTGATTATAATACGTACTTTTAAAACACTTAAGCAACTTGTTGGTTTAAAAAAAAGAATTCCAATTTCCCCAGAACTCTTTTCAACTTGAACTCCTGACTGGCAGCGTCACACAATGAGAATGGGTGCTTGCACTGATGATTCTGCAGTATTACCAGAGTCTGGAGAGCTTTTGAATCATCCAAGAAAGATTAAATTATGTTCAGTAGCACTTTAGCGCTAAGTGCATTTTATACTGTATTCCACATCGATGGAACCCAATCATTTATATGAAGCACAAGGTGACTCTCTTCTCACCCACAAGCCAATGTGTTTTACTTCAATTTGAATTACAAAGGTCTGCTGAACACCCACTACCCTGGTACACACTGGAAGGCATATTCCATTTATTTGTGGGACTCACAATTCCATGGTTAAGGAAAATCAAACAAGGAAGCAGACAAACAAATAAGTAAAGCAGACAAGACACACCTTATAACCCCAGCACCCAACACATGCACAAGTTAATTGAACGAGTGTTTGCTCAATGACCTGTAGACAAAGGGCATATAGGCAGAGAGATGCAGGCAATCACAGAATATGGCACAGGAAGACGTTTGCGCTCAGCTGTGGAGGATGCTCGGGACTCTGATAGTCTATAGTGAAGTGGAGGGGAGAACGTTAGCCAAAGGGAAAGTGATGAGAACTTTCAGGGAGTGGAGAAAAGCCTGGTATTTCTGGAATATGTGGGTGGAAAATGCCAGGAAGTGAGGCTGAAAAAGTAAATCACAGCCTGAATAACATGCCAAGAAATTTTAATGTTTTCCTGTGGACAATGGGATCTTGGTCAGATGTGCTTTAGGAAAATAACTCCAGAAGCTCCTGGGAGATGGACTGGGGTGAAAGGGGAAGATGGAGACACAGAGGCCAGTTAGAAAGCTGTAAATGCTCTTACTGCATAAGTTCAAGTAAGAGATAAGGGATTGCAGACACCTCCGGTGGTCCAGTGGCTAAGACTCCATGCTCCCAATGCAGGAGGCCTGGGTTCAATCCCTGATCAGTGAACTAGATCTCACATGCTGCAATGAAGATAAAGATCTTGCATGCTGCAACTAAGACCCAGTCAGCCAAATAAATAAATAAATGTTCTTGTTATTTTTAAAAAGAGAGAGAAGTGATTGCAGTGATGGAATGAAAAATAGGTACATAGTTTAAGAGAGACACTGCAGAGGTAGATTCAACAGCATGGGGCAACCAATCAGGTATGAGAAGTGGGAGCTGAGGATGGCTCCAGAGTCTTTGCAGAAAGAGCTACATCCCCACCCCACCCTATATGCACACCTTTGCAATGTAACAGCTCCCACCACCATCAAAGGTGGCCTCTGTTTCTCTATCCTGTGAAACTGGATTCCAGCCAAACAGTTAGGCTGAGTGGAGGGAGAGGATGCTGCTATAATAGAATACCATGGACCATGTGCTTTGACAACAGATACGTGTTTCTCACAGTTCTAGAGGTTGAGGAGTTCGAGATTAAGGCACCAGCAGATCCAGTATCTGGTGAAGTCACCCTTTCTCATTTACAAGCAGCTGTCTGCATGTTATATCCTCGCATGCCAAAGGCACAGATCTCTTGTCTCCTTCTCTTCTTGGCATTGTTGTTCAGTCACTAAGTTGTGTCTGCTGCTGCTGTTGCTGCTGCTAAGTCGCTTCAGTCGTGTCTGACTCTCTGCGACCCCATAGACGGCAGCCCATCAGGCTCCCCCATCCCTGGGATTCTCCAGGCAAGAACGCTGGAGTGGGTTGCCATTTCCTTCTCCAATGCATGAAAGTGAAAAGTGAAAGGGAAGTCGCTCAGTCGTGCCCGACTCTTAGCAACCCCATGGACCACAGCCTACCAGGCTCCTCTGTCCATGGGATTTTCCAGGCAAGAGTCCTGGAGTAGGGTGCCATTGCCTTCTCCAAAGTTGTCTAACTCTTTGCAGCTCCATGGACTGCAGCATGTCAGGCTCCTCTGTCCTCCACTGTCTCTCAAAGTCTGTTCAGATTCATGTTCATTGAATTGATGGTGCTCTCTAACCATTTCATCATCTGTCCCCCCGCCCTTTTCCTCCTGCTCTAAATCTTTCCCAGCATCAGGGGCTTCTCCAGTGAGTTGGCTCTTTGAATCAGGTGGCCAAGTATTGCAGCTTCAGCTTCAGCATTGGTCCTTCCAGTGAATATTTGGGACTGATTTCCTTTAGGATGGACTGGTTTGATCTCTTTGAAGTCCAAGGGACTCTCAAGAGTCTTCTCTCCTTCTCCAAAGTTGTCTAACTCTTTGCAGCTCCATGGACTGCAGCATGTCAGGCTCCTCTGTCCTCCACTGTCTCTCAAAGTCTGTTCAGATTCATGTTCATTGAATTGATGGTGCTCTCTAACCATTTCATCATCTGTCCCCCCGCCCTTTTCCTCCTGCTCTAAATCTTTCCCAGCATCAGGGGCTTCTCCAGTGAGTTGGCTCTTTGAATCAGGTGGCCAAGTATTGCAGCTTCAGCTTCAGCATTGGTCCTTCCAGTGAATATTTGGGACTGATTTCCTTTAGGATGGACTGGTTTGATCTCTTTGAAGTCCAAGGGACTCTCAAGAGTCTTCTCCAGCTCCACAATTCTAAAGTATCAGTCCTTCTCGTCTCTTCTGAAAGGCATTATTTCCATCACGGGAGCCCCACCCTCATGACCTCACCTCATCCTAATTTACCTCCCAAAGGTCCCACCTCTAAATGCCGTCACATTGGAGAATAGTATTTCCGCGTATGAACTGGGGGAGGGCACAGGCATTCAGTCCATAGTAAGACCTTTCCTGGAACTCCAAACACTTTGGCTGGGTCCTGCCTTCCTTGCCTACTCTTGTCAGATTGAGAAATTTGAAGTCAGGACCCTGCCCCCAAAGCTTTCATGCTGCCTAGACTCCTGCCAGGTGGGATGAAGTCATTTACAACCAAAACTCTGCCACGCACCCAACTTCAAGAAATGTCCCTCTCCAGAGATTCCTCCTGCAGCCCCATGGCCACTACAATGGGGGATGGTTTGGAAACTAACGGCAGCTGGTTGGAGCTGGAGTTCACACATGGCTCCTTGAGTTCTGTCGTTTGAATAGCCGGCTCTCCTTCTACCCACCCGCCCCCCACCATCCTCACACCCTGATGGGGCCAGTCCTGCCACTGGATTCCATGCGTCCCACTTCTTGCTCTTCCACGGCTCTACTGCTTTCCACTCCATTTGCAGAGGAGCCAGTTTTTGTTCTTTTATCCACTCAGCCAACAGTCATGAGCACCCACCCTGTGTCCGCCATTGCTTGGCATTCAAGAGTAAGTAAAAGAGCACTTCCTGTAGGTGCTCCCAAATCAGACACTGCTGTTGTCTGGAAAAGGGGTGAGAATGCATGTGACAGAGCTTTCATAATGGAAGAGCACTTGCCTGCTCGTTCCAGCCCTGAGCTGGTTTCCTCATCCAGCATAAAAATGAAAAGTAAAAGGCTTTCTACAGCCCAGGAATGTATGGGATGAGATGAGAGAAAAGACCAGATTGTTCTTGGTTCTGTCCGCAGGTTCAGCTTTCTAGCACCCCAGACCCTGGGAGAAGCACACCATTAGAAGGCAGCTTCCTTGTGGTGAGGCTCTGATGAAGTGTTTGCAGCATCAGAGATGCCTTTAAGATGCTCAGTTTGAGGTGATGCTAGGGTCTTATCTAAAGAGCCACGTGCTTGGCTGGTATGCTAAGTCTGGTGGTATGTGTGCATCCTAAGTTGCCTTAATTATGTCCAACTCTGCAACCCCATGGATTGTAGCTCACCAGGCTCCCCTGTCCATAGGATTCTCCAGCCAAGAATACTGGAGTGGGTTGCCATTTCCTTCTCAAGGGGATCTTTCTGAGCCAGGGAGCAAACCCACATTTCCTATGTTTACTGCTTTGGGAGGCCAGTTCTTTATCGCTAGCACCACCTGGGAAGCCATAAGTCTGGTGGGGCCTGGTTCATAAGGAAGAGCACTGGCCAAGGGCATTTACCCAAGATTGCTGGACAAGGACACTTACAGACCTAGATAAGCCTACATACTCTTTTTAAATTTTTTTCTTCTCCTCTGAGCAGAGCAGGAGTTAAGAGATCTATGGAGCTTCAATCAGGCCTCCTCCCTGAAGGTCACTCTCCCAGGCAATCCTACTGGTTCTGATGTAGCCCTGCCTCAGCCACAGCCAAGCAGCCCAAGTGCAAGACTCCAGGAAGAGAAGGCAGCCAGGTGCCAGGCACTTTTGCCTGAAAGAAGAGGGAACTTTCCCTGAGCATGTGGAGCTTCCCTGATGGCTCAGCCACAAGAGTGCACCTGCAATATGGGAGATGGAGGAAATGCAGGTTCGATCCCTGGAGCAGGAAGAGCCCTTGGAGGAAGAAATGGCAACCTACTCCAGTATTCTTGCCTGAAAAGTCCCCGGACGGAGGAACCTGGCAGGCTACAGTCCAGGACACCACTGAGCGAGCCAGCACAAGCTGAACACAAACCTGAACAGGCAGGCAGGTGTTGCCCAGACAATAGTTTCAAAAGCCACAAGCAGTAACTATAGCACCATACATGTCTCAGACAAGCACACCACAACATCCTCCATTTCCTGTATGAAACCAGCATAGCTCGATCCCCTCCTCTGGGGGCTTGGTTTGGCTTGGCATGTTCCTTGAGTTACTAGATTTCCCCTCTTCCCACTCCAAGAAAGAAAGAAATCATGCCGCATTCGACTATGCCCAAGAAAAGAGCTCAACAGGGCCTTCCCTGGTAGTCCAGTGGCTAAGGCTTTGGGCTCCCAGTGCAGGGGGCCGAAGTTTGATCCTTGGTCAAGGGACTAGATCCTTCATGCCACAACTAAAGCTTCACACGCCACAGCTAAAGAAGATCCTGTGTGCCACAACTAAGACCAAATAAATAAACACATTTTAAAAAAAGAAGAAAAAAAGAAAGAAGGGAAAGAGCCCCACAAAAACCAGTGAAATGTTGTTCTGTGAGTCCTGTCCTCTCTCAAAGATGTTTACCATGGCATCATCAAGGATGTAGAGAAGGCCTTCCACTGAAGAACCGATAGCACTTCCCTAACTGGAAAAGCAAGTGGGCTTATAATGCCAGGCTGTTCCAAGCACTCAAACTCATACTCACTTAATCCTCCCAACCCCTCTCCTAACTCCCACCACCCCAACAAGGGATGTTTGATGACTCTGCTCGTTTTACAGATGTGGAAACTGAAACCCAGATTGGTTCTGTCTTGCCCAATGTCACAGCACTAGGAAAGGGGGAGCAGGGAGCAGGCAGGATTCCAGCCCCAGAGCACAGCCCCTGCTTCCCCTGCAGTCCCACACCAGCCCTCTGTCCCCTGACCTCAGGAGAGGGATTCCCAGAGCCCTCACCTTATATGCCAGCTGGGAGGGTCTGAGGCCTTTGGAGGGCTCACAGATCCCCTCACTGAGGCCTCAGAAATCCTGGGGAGGAAAGGGACTAGACTAAGCATGAGCATTTTTCCCTCGTTAGATTGTCCATTTTTTCCTTTCAGCACGTTCCTCATTTCAATCATTGCTTTTCCTTTCCAGACCCCAGGAGCCAGAAATAAACTCATACAATCTTTGCATTGATGTAAATAACCATTGGCTTTATTGAACCCATCTGCTTGGACTATTGGTTGAAATCACAGCTCTGGAGTGTTTTCTAAGCAACCGTAGAGCATCAAGATATTTAAGCAAGTCTTCTGGATTCTTTCATTTCAGAAATATTTACTGAGCACCTCCCAGGTGCCAAGCACACAATAGGTGAACAAGGGGGATGGAGTCCCTCTGCCTCTGGCACTTTCAGTCCATTTCTGCCACCTCTCATCTCTCACACCTCCCCTCCCCCTGCCCTGGTCCTCGTCCAGGCTGACTTTCACACTCACCGTTGCAATTGTGGCTTCCTCTGTATGCTGCATTTTGTCTCACTCTACACATGGCTGATGAATACATTTTATATATAAGCCTGCCTCAGAGCTGGAGGCCTTTGCCTGGAGCTCAGACTCAGAGCCTCAAGTCATAGAATAGTCCCAACAAGATAACATGTCGAATCCCCAGTCTGGAACTCTGGACTCAGGCTGTTAGTTCCAACTGGACCAAACATACTTCCCACTACATTCACTTGTTTAGCCCAAGACAGCATCCTCAGCAAGACTCACTTGCATCAGAATCATTCATGTGCCATTAAAACACACCTTCCCCCAACCTTCCAAATCAGGTCTCTGAAGGTGGGATCCAGGAGTCTGCTCTGAAACCAGATGGTTGGTGATTGGCGTGCTCCCCACTGTCAGATACCCACCTGCCTAGGTGACAGCCTCTGAACCCCAGGGTTCACTCTGTTCCAAACACTGAACTCTACAATGCCAACCACACCACCACTAGACGTCCGTGTCCAACCCTACTCATTCATCAAGACCCATTTCAATGGCCCTTCTCTTGAGCTATCTGCTAAAAGTCCACCTTCCGTTACCCAGCTGGAATCAATCTCCCTCTACTCTTTTGGTATTTAAGTTCCTGTAGGAAATTCACATCTAAGTGAACCCGTCCACTGGGGAGGAAATAAGATCCCCAGAGAATCTCTCCACTAAGTGGACAGCGAGAGGGACAGTGGTCTAAGATCTCCTGCTCAGGTTCAGGAAAACCTGACATGTTCACTTTGCCTTCCTGCTTCAGAAAACCTTCTCTGGAAGGACTTTTGGTCCATGCTCTGCACTAGCTACCATGTGATCTCGATGGCTGACCAGTCAGTCACTTTGCTTCACGTTGCAAGTGGAAGGCCTCTGCAGAGGTGACATTTGAAGAGATACCCAAAGAAAGAGAGTGAATCAGCCATCAGAAGGACTCCAGACTGAGGGAATGAGACCACAAAGGCTTAAGAAAGAGAGAACATGTGAACTCCCTAATGGTCCAGTGGTTAAGATTCCACCTTCCAATGCAGGGAGTACAGAACCACGATCCCACATGTACTGTGCTGCAGCCAAAAAAGTGAAAAATAAAGAAAGAGAGAAAACTTGACAAGTGTGAGGAAGAGGAGGAGGCTAGCATGGCTGAAGGTCATGAATGAGAGAATTTAAGATTGGAGATGCAAGGAAAAGCTAGATTATGCATGACCTTGAGCACCAGGGGGAGAAATCTGGTATTTTCCAAGAGCAAGGGTAAATTGATACAAATAATAATAACCACAACAAGTGCATACAAAGCCACTTCAGTCATGTCCAACTCTGTGACCCTATGGACTGTAGCCCACCAGGCTCCTCTGTCCATGGGATCTCCAGTCAAGAATACTGGAGTGGGCTGCCATATCCTCCTCCAGAGGATCTTCTCGACCCTGGGATCGGACCCATTCCTCTTATGTCGCCTGTGCTGGCAGGCAGGTTCTTTACCACTAGCACCACCTGGGAAGCCCAACCACCACAATCAGCGAAAGTTGCTCAGTCATGTCTGACTCTGCAGCTCCGTGGACTATAGCCGGCCAGGCTCCTCTGTACATGGAATTCTCCAGGCCAGAATACTGGAGTGGGTAGCCATTCCCTTCTCCAGGAACCACCACAATACCTAACCATTGCATGCATAGTAACAAGCTTATGTATACCAAGACTACATGTATAGCATCAGGTACTGCTTTAAGTACTTCATTTATATCAGTTTAATTCTCAAAAATTTGCATGAGTATAGAAGGAACATACCTCAACATAATAAAAGCTATATATGACAAACCCACAGCAAACATTCTCCTCAATGGTGAAAAATTGAAAGCATTTCCCCTAAAGTCAGGAACAAGACAAGGGTGCCCACTTTCACCACTACTATTCAACATAGTTCTGGAAGTTTTGGCCACAGCAATCAGAGCAGAAAAAGAAATAAAAGAAATCCAGATTGGAAAAGAAGAAGTAAAACTCTCACTGTTTGCAGATGACATGATCCTCTACATAGAAAACCCGAAAGACTCCACCAAAAAATTACTAGAGCTAAACAATGAATATAGTAAAGTTGCAGGATATAAAATCAATACACAGAAATCCCTTGC